>CM060261.1:18440109-18660109 GCA_030684275.1 Acipenser oxyrinchus oxyrinchus | reverse complement strand
TAACTGAGCTACCTCAGTGTAATATTGAACCATAGCCACTGAAGATCATTTGGGAAGGGTACAGTTAGCACACTGTGGTCCCATTCTACCAGTGGCAGCCTAATCCCCTTGTAGCTGCCCTGTGCTTGTGCTGCCATTTCCCTCAGTAGCTGTAGCAGGTGAATCAGTCCCCTGACTCATCAGGACTTACACCTTTTTATCTTTTTCATTTCAGATGATGATCATGATGGGAGTCATTGGTGCAATCATTGTAGGCATAATAATAAGTGAGTACTGCGTGGAAATCATTGAGAAGTACAACAATGAGATTGAAACTCAGGGGAGCTGTCTGAATCATTGTTAATGCCCCTGCCGTATTATATGAAACTCTAGGGGGACTGCCTGAATCACTGCGATAGTGTAATTTCTAATTTCTTCTTTAATTCTTTTTCCACAGTTTATTTCTTCACTTGAAACTTCTGTGAGAGCGAGCGATAGAGAGCGGGACAGACAGACAGATATACAGACAGACACAGAGAGACAGAAATCTTTCTTCGTATCACATGGAGCCTGCAAACGTTTTGTAACCAACTCAGAAAAAAAAGCTCTGATGCAATTTTCCTTCTGTTGAAATGATCATCTCTTCCTTTTGTACCGTGTGTTAGATGTTCAGATCGCATGCATGATCTTAGACTTTGCTGCAAATATAGATGTATATTTCTAAACATGAATACGTCCCCTGAGGCTAGTACAGGGACAGATGAGTACATGCACAATGAACAGGATGGGGGGCATTAGTTGCCCCCCCGCTACTCGGACCGCTTGCTTGTTTCCTTGTTTTCTCTCTCACTAAATATCTCGGTATCCCTGAATAGCTGCAAAATATTTAATGATCAAGTAATGCAACCCCCTCCAGTCTCAGTGCTAATCCATCTGTCTCAGTTCATAGTGGTTTGTAGATATATCTTTTTTTTCACACTGGGTTTCTTACATTGAGAGGCACTGACCAGGCTGACCCTGCTGCTGCTGCTGCTGAGCTCACTACCTGAGTCTGAGACCACAAACTGCAGTGCATTGAGATAGCTGCCCTGCATTGAGAGTGCTAGTGCAGTACAGTCTAGTGAGCTAATAGCACTGCACTTCACTGGAACTGCAGTTTAATATCACTGGACTAGACTAGACTGGAATTACAGTGGAACTGCAGTTTGAGATCACTAGACTAGACTGGACTGGAATTACATTGAAACTGCAGTTTGAGATCACTGGACTAGACTGGAATTACATTGGAACTGCAGTTTAATATCACTAGACTAGACTGGAATTACATTGAAACTGCAGTTTGAGATCACTAGACTAGACTGGACTGGAATTACATTGAAACTGCAGTTTAATATCACTAGACTAGACTAGACTGGACTAGAATTACATTGAAACTGCAGTTTAATATCACTAGACTAGACTGGACTAGAATTACATTGAAACTGCAGTTTGAGATCACTAGACTAGACTAGACTGGACTAGAATTACATTGAAACTGCAGTTTAATATCACTAGACTGGACTAGAATTACATTGTAACTGCAGTTTGAGATCACTAGACTAGACTGCCCCAGAATGATTTTCTTGCCCCCGTTTTACCCTACTACCCAGATCCCATTCTTTCTTTCTTTCTTTCTTTCTTTCTTTCTTTCTTTCTTTCTTTCTAAATATCTAAAAATCTGTGCCCACAAAAACTGTTCCCTCCCAAAGCAGAGAGTGCACCCAGATACCCTAGAGGAAGAGTGTGAAGCAGAGGGGTTTGGGCTGATTCAGACACTGTAGGGCTAAAGGAGTCCTTGCGCTCAGAATGTGGTCCCTGTGGGTAATGCCAGCACTGGTCAGGGTTCTGTTCAAGCTGGTCTGAACTGGTCATGCTGGTTCGGGAGGCTGTGGTGTCAATGAAATTGCTGCAGCTTTGAATACCAGTTGTAAACCAGTATGCACATGCTCCAGTTCCGAAATCTTACCGGTCACCTTTGCTGGGCCTCTTTTGTACTAAATCAATACAGATCAGTTTGGTTGGAAATAGCACTGAAGCAAAACGAACCCGAATCGGTTGATAGGCCCACCCATAACTATGAAACGGACGATACCCAATCAATTCAACGACAAACGCACCGGTCAATAGTCTTTCAATGCCTAGAAACGTAACCAAGTCAACAACAAACGTTTCAACAGCTCCAACGTTTTCGAAGACAACTTTGGAAACACTTTGTTGGCCGGTTATTAAATTTCACGACATTGGAAAATACTTTTAATCGAAGCGTTTGTCTTGGAATTCGTTAAGCTTCTGTTAGCGTGTCTAAGTTGGTCCAGCCAAGCTAACAGAGATCTGAGGCAGCCTGACACTATCCCGATCCCGAGCACACAAGCCCTGCTGTGCGGCTTTGCGCTGTGCACCTGCCAGTCTCAAGTCTGTTATTTTTTTTGTCTGCGCGTCAGCTGTGCCCATTGGGAACAAACTAGTCACCACGGCCACGCCCCTTGTGATGTCATCACCTGCCATGTCTTTTTCAACAGAATCGAGACGTTTTGATTAATTTTTTCTAGGTTTAAAAAAATGTGTACTTTATTTATGTAGGTATTTATTTATTTTTGTTATTTTTGTAAGTATGCCTCTGATGATTATTAATATTATTTGTAGTAGTAGTTGTTGTGAATTTTCCTCAGTTTTCACTAGATGGCAGCATTGAGTTCTATTCAAATCTTTGTTTAAGAAACCAAATAACATTAAAAACAACAACGAAAAGAATAAATGAAAAGAAAATGTAGTTACATGAAAACAAAAAAAAATCATAATAATTAGTTGAGTCTTTCAGTATCAAATGAAATCTCATAGAAGTGAATTTTAGCTTCCGCACAGCATGGCGCTGGAATCATAATTCTCGCAGGAGGCGGGCTGTCGGGTTCGCGCTCATGATAGACAGGAAGGGACAGCAAGCTCAAGCAGAGAGGAAGCTTGTGTGCCTGCCTGCAACTAAAAATACAGGGTAAACAAACTGGCAAGGCAACAATGCCTTCGTTGTTTTTGATGAAGCAGAAGGTAGGAAACTAGCAGACGCCAAGAAGAAACTGTAGTTTCAATTGTGATCAATTGATTTATTAATTTTTAAAAGTAATCCAACAAATAGCAAATACATCTAACAGTGTAATAATTCAGTGATGCCACAATATCTAACGCAGCACCCGGAGTGAAGCTCAGCTTTATGGCATTGTGGGATTCTTGAGGATATGTTCTTGATGTTTTTTGGAATAAAATGATTGTATTGAGAAGGACATGGCAGAGTCCGCCGCATCGCGGGGAGGGGCGAGGCGACTAACGCGCTTGTTCCTGCCCTCCCTCGCTACGAGCTTTTGCAAAGTTGGAAACTGAAAATGACCAACAGAACTAATTAACAAATGCCTGTGTCGTGTGTGTGTGTGTGTGTGTTTCAGAAAACGATGTCTGTTTTGTGTATTTGTGTATCATTGACCAGTGTCGTTTTGTTTTCCTTAAAGAAACGTCTCGGTACATTGCAGGATCTGCGGCATTGCTTCAGAGAGTTGTCAAAGAACATGAGCGCGAAACAGAGCCTTAAAAAACCTGTCCTTCCACCTGGCAGCACCATCACTGCCCCTTTAAAGGCGTGCTTACCATCGTTCAAATCCACTCTCTCGCCTCTTCGAGTCTTATTAGTAACATTATCACTGAGCCGCCTCTGCATTGCCCTGTGCACAGCACAGTTCAGCGAGGCTCAGCCCAGCACACAGCAGGCCATGCCAGAGACGCTAGATGATAATATACCAATCAGAAAGTTGTATTTTCAGCGATAAAGCTGTCAGGACTTCGTTTGTTTAAATCTTTCCAAAAAAAAACAAAAAACCCGCAGTGTTCCGAGACGTTCAGCTGTCACTTCCATCTTGTGTACAAATCATTTAAAAGAGTTCAATAATTAATCTGTACAAATATGGGAAAAAATGCTAAGTACGATAATACTACAGTGTTAAACTATATGAATAATAATGATTAAAATGCAAAGGTAAAAATAAAACATAACGCATGTATATTTAATGTACACCAAGATAAAATGAAATATTCAATAAAGTATTATAATGTAAATCTGTTTGGCAGTCAGTCTGTGATTTCAGTAACCTGTCTAGTCGACCCCCTTTCTTAGGAGACTGTCTGTCTCCTCACTCACTAAACTAATATGAGTTATACTCAAAAACAAAGACTCCTACTACCTGGAGTGACCACTAGAGGGTGTCACAGTGAGATAAACACTATAGGATATTAAACAGGAGAGAGACACACTAGGATATTAAACAGGAGAGAGACACAATATAGGATATTAAACAAGAGAGACACACACTATAGGATATTAAACAGGAGAGACACACACTATAGCCTATTAAACAGGAGAGAGACACACTATAGCAGGGGTGTTCAATTCCGGTCCTGGATGGCCGGTGTCCCTCCTGGCTTTTGTTCCAGCTGTGCTCTAAATTACTTAATTAGACCAATAATTGGTAATAATTGATCCAATTAAGTAATTTAGGTCAAAGTTGGTACAAAAGCCAGGAGGGACACCGGCCCTCCAGGACCGGAATTGAACACCCCTGCACTATAGGATATTAAACGGGAGAGAGACACTATGGGATATTAAACAGGAGAGACACACACTATAGGATATTAAACAGGAGAGAGACACACTATAGGATATTAAACAGGAGAGACACACTATAGGATATTAAACAGGAGAGAGACACTATAGGATATTAAACAGGAGAGAGACACACTAGGATATTAAACAGGAGAGAGACACACTATAGGATATTAAACAGGAGAGACACACTAGGATATTAAACAGGAGAGACACACTATAGGATATTAAACAGGAGAGACACTATAGGATATTAAACAGGCGAGAGACACACTATAGGATATTAAACAGGAGAGACACACTATAGGATATTAAACAGGAGAGAGACACACTATAGGATATTAAACAGGAGAGACACACTATAGGATATTAAACAGGAGAGAGAAACACTAGGATATTAAACAGGAGAGAGACACACAGGATATTAAACAGGAGAGACACACTATAGGACATTAAACAGGAGAGACACAGTATAGGATATTAAACAGGAGAGACACTATAGGATATTAAACAGGAGAGACACACACTATAGGATATTAAACGGGAGAGAGACACACTATAGGATATTAAACAGGAGAGAGACACACTATAGGATATTAAACAGGGCAGAGCTGCAGTATTGGGAGAGTGGGATGGTGTAATGCAGTCCGCTAATGATTATGGTTATTTAAACATGTTGGAGTCTGTCGCAGCTGTCTGCCATTGCTCAGGTATTTCTCCCCCAGCTGTTTCTATCCAGATGTGTCCAGTGGTCCCATCTGGGCAGATAAGAGGAGGAAATTGCAGACTGACAGGATCCCATTCCAGCGAGTCAGTAGTAAGAGCTAACACATGGCCAGCCCATTGCAAACATCACTGAAAAATATGAGTGAGCTTCCTGCAGCACCAGCCAGGGCGACTTTACAATGGCTGTGATCAGTGATAACGCACATACACACACAGACACACGCATGTACGTACGCACACACACACGCAAACACACAGACACACACACACTCACTCACAGACACACTCACACACACACAAACACACATGCACACACACACACACACACTCACAGACACACACGCATGCATTCACTCACACACACACACGCACACACACACACACACACAGACAGACACACACACACGCACGCACATGCACGCACACAAACACGCATGCACGCACACACACAGACACACACGCATGCACGCACGCACACACACGTACGTACACAGACAGACACACACAGATACACACACACACAGACACAGACACACACATACACAGAGACAGTGACACTGCAATGGCAATGCAGTAGTGGATCTGTATTATAGTGAGGGGCAAGGCTAGCACAAGTATAGTTAATGGGACGAGGTTGCCATTGGTAGAATGGGACCACAGTATGCTAACTATACCCTTCCCATATGATCTTCAATGGCACTACATACAGCGGCACCACACTAGTTCTGTATACAACTGAGGTCAGTGGGAGCACAAGTATATTTAGGAAGGTGACAGACATACAGAGGGAGACTCTGCAGTATATTTGTTTCCAGTCCATTGTGAAGTTGGCATTGCTTGTGATGTTGTGGTCTATACGGCTCTGCTGAGTAACACAATGGAATTTTACCAATCATTTTTACTTTTGAGAAGGGGCTGGTTCATTATCTTCACTGTGCTTTACTACACTGTGCTGTGCTTTTACCAGGGGATACCAAGGCAGTAAACTTTGAGAAGGCGAGGGAGCTTGTCTCATTAATTTATGGGTCAGGATTCCCTTGTCAGCTCAATATGAAATGTATATCTGGAGGTCGTAAATATTACAGGCTCTTACATTTTCTTATATAAAATATCTGGCCCCACTCCCACAGTCACCTGAAGCTATTCTCCCTTCAACACTGTGCCAGGTATGAAAACAAAAATGAGAAGGACTGGACAAAATATTGGAAACACCTGCCATAGCACGTCAATAGGGTGTACACCACGGGACTGATTCACCTGCCATAGCACTGTCAATAGGGTGTACACCACGGGACTGATTCACCTGCCACAGCACTGTCAATAGGGTGTACACCATGGGACTGATTCACCTGCCATAGCACTGTCAATAGGGTGTACACCACGGGACTGATTCACCTGCCATAGCACGTCAATAGGGTGTACACCACGGGACTGATTCACCTGCCATAGCACTGTCAATAGGGTGTACACCATGGGACTGATTCGCCTGCCATAGCACTGTCAATAGGGTGTACACCACGGGACTGATTCACCTGCCATAGCACTGTCAATAAGATGTACACCATGGGTCTGATTAAGCCACGTTGAATCAATGCCATCGTCCCAGCTGGTGCCCGCCTGATAACAGGTTACTGACTGTGTTTAGGCAGGTGTTTCTTATTTATTGTCCAGTCTGTGATCCATTTTTTTCAATAAGTTCGGCAAGAAAAGGCAAAAACAAGGGGGCGGGGGGTTGCTGTAGATCAGAGAGCGCGTGGAAACGGGAGTCCGCTTGCATACCTTGGCTGTCTCGACCATCACCATACGAGTTTAATCAAAACAACTGGAGCTACTGCAGATTACTGGCGCGAGCCCAGCAAACTACTCCGAACAGCACTATTGCGCTTCAACAGCTCGGGAGCGCTGCGCGAGGGGCGGCGGCAACTCAGCCTTTTCACATCCAAACAAGCAGCAGACACCTGCCTACGCATTTCAGAGTGGATTTTAAAACAAAAACACACACCAATTTTCAAGTTGAAAACTCTTCTGTATGGATTTTTCATAATGAATTTCCGAGTGTACGTAACTCTTTATTGCTCTATCTACGTGCTTACTGCTGTTGCTAAGGAGATTGAAATTATCGAGAAACGAGGTAAGTTATGGTGGCGTATTACAGTTTTGTAAATGCGTATTCAACTGTACGCAATATGTGTAATATGTGTATGACCGTGTTTTAAGGTACCGGTAAGGATACTTATTTTACATGTAATAATGTGTGACGTATTGTACTGTATATTTTATGCATACAATTATTCTTATGAGCTTTCCATTTGTAAAACATATTTTGAATACATTATTCTGAAGTTAAGAAAAAACTAAATACATTTCTGTATGTATAGTTTTTGGAGTTTTGAAGTTGGATAAATTACACAGCCCAATATTCACAGCACTGGCATTATTTCAGTGTTTGAAATATATTTATATAAGCCCTGCGTGGCAGATTTATTTATCAATTTAAACTGTATACAGGGCAATGCTGGAGGGATTACAATGACGCTAATATAAAACCCTGTATAGAACTACAGTTGGCAGCTACCCAACCTGGCGTCTATATGGCGTTCTGTACACAGGTCAATGTTGTCCAATGCCTCGCTGTATTGTTCTGTACACAGGTCAATGCTATCCGGTGTCTCGCTGTATTGTTCTGTACACAGGTCAATGCTGTCCGGTGCCTCGCTGTATTTTTCTGAACACAGGTCAATGCTGTCCGGTGCCTCGCTGTATTGTTCTGTACACAGGTCAATGCTGTCCGGTGCCTCGCTGTAGTGATCTGTACACAGGTCAATGCTGTCCGGTGCCTCGCTGTATTGTTCTGTGCACAGATCAATGCTGTCCGGTGCCTCGCTGTATTGTTCTGTGCACAGGTCAATGCTGTCCGGTGCCTCGCTGTATTGTTCTGTGCACAGGTCAATGCTGTCCGGTGCCTCGCTGTATTGTTCTGAACACAGGTCAATGCTGTCCGGTGCCTCGCTGTATTGTTCTGTGCACAGGTCAATGCTGTCCGGTGCCTCGCTGTATTGTTCTGTGCACAGGTCAATGCTGTCCGGTGCCTCGCTGTATTGTTCTGAACACAGGTCAATGCTGTCCGGTGCCTCGCTGTATTGTTCTGTACACAGGTCAATGCTGTCCGGTGCCTCGCTGTATTGTTCTGTGCACAGGTCAATGCTGTCCGGTGCCTCGCTGTATTGTTCTGTACACAGGTCAATGCTGTCCGGTGCCTCGCTGTATTGTTCTGTACACAGGTCAATGCTGTCCGGTGCCTCGCTGTATTGTTCTGTACACAGGTCAATGCTGTCCGGTGCCTCGCTGTATTGTTCTGTACACAGGTCAATGCTGTCCGGTGCCTCGCTGTATTGTTCTGTACACAGGTCAATGCTGTCCGGTGCCTCGCTGTATTGTTCTGTACACAGGTCAATGCTGTCCGGTGCCTCGCTGTATTGTTCTGTACACAGGTCAATGCTGTCCGGTGCCTCGCTGTATTGTTCTGTGCACAGGTCAATGCTGTCCGGTGCCTCGCTGTATTGTTCTGTACACAGGTCAATGCTGTCCGGTGCCTCGCTGTATTGTTCTGTACACAGGTCAATGCTGTCCGGTGCCTCGCTGTATTGTTCTGAACACAGGTCAATGCTGTCCGGTGCCTCGCTGTATTGTTCTGTACACAGGTCAATGCTGTCCGGTGCCTCGCTGTATTGTTCTGTACACAGGTCAATGCTGTCCGGTGCCTCGCTGTATTGTTCTGTACACAGGTCAATGCTGTCCGGTGCCTCGCTGTATTGTTCTGTACACAGGTCAATGCTGTCCGGTGCCTCGCTGTATTGTTCTGTACACAGGTCAATGCTGTCCGGTGCCTCGCTGTATTGTTCTGTACACAGGTCAATGCTGTCCGGTGCCTCGCTGTATTGTTCTGTACACAGGTCAATGCTGTCCGGTGCCTCGCTGTATTGTTCTGTACACAGGTCAATGCTGTCCGGTGCCTCGCTGTATTGTTCTGTACACAGGTCAATGCTGTCCGGTGCCTCGCTGTATTGTTCTGTACACAGGTCAATGCTGTCCGGTGCCTCGCTGTATTGTTCTGTACACAGGTCAATGCTGTCCGGTGCCTCGCTGTATTGTTCTGTACACAGGTCAATGCTGTCCGGTGCCTCGCTGTATTGTTCTGTACACAGGTCAATGCTGTCCGGTGCCTCGCTGTATTGTTCTGTGCACAGGTCAATGCTGTCCGGTGCCTCGCTGTATTGTTCTGTACACAGGTCAATGCTGTCCGGTGCCTCGCTGTATTGTTCTGTACACAGGTCAATGCTGTCCGGTGCCTCGCTGTATTGTTCTGTACACAGGTCAATGCTGTCCGGTGCCTCGCTGTATTGTTCTGTACACAGGTCAATGCTGTCCGGTGCCTCGCTGTATTGTTCTGTACACAGGTCAATGCTGTCCGGTGCCTCGCTGTATTGTTCTGTACACAGGTCAATGCTGTCCGGTGCCTCGCTGTATTGTTCTGTACACAGGTCAATGCTGTCCGGTGCCTCGCTGTATTGTTCTGTACACAGGTCAATGCTGTCCGGTGCCTCGCTGTATTGTTCTGTACACAGGTCAATGCTGTCCGGTGCCTCGCTGTATTGTTCTGTACACAGGTCAATGCTGTCCGGTGCCTCGCTGTATTGTTCTGTACACAGGTCAATGCTGTCCGGTGCCTCGCTGTATTGTTCTGTACACAGGTCAATGCTGTCCGGTGCCTCGCTGTATTGTTCTGTACACAGGTCAATGCTGTCCGGTGCCTCGCTGTATTGTTCTGTACACAGGTCAATGCTGTCCGGTGCCTCGCTGTATTGTTCTGTACACAGGTCAATGCTGTCCGGTGCCTCGCTGTATTGTTCTGTACACAGGTCAATGCTGTCCGGTGCCTCGCTGTATTGTTCTGTACACAGGTCAATGCTGTCCGGTGCCTCGCTGTATTGTTCTGTACACAGGTCAATGCTGTCCGGTGCCTCGCTGTATTGTTCTGTACACAGGTCAATGCTGTCCGGTGCCTCGCTGTATTGTTCTGTACACAGGTCAATGCTGTCCGGTGCCTCGCTGTATTGTTCTGTGCACAGGTCAATGCTGTCCGGTGCCTCGCTGTATTGTTCTGAACACAGGTCAATGCTGTCCGGTGCCTCGCTGTATTGTTCTGTACACAGGTCAATGCTGTCCGGTGCCTCGCTGTATTGTTCTGTACACAGGTCAATGCTGTCCGGTGCCTCGCTGTATTGTTCTGTGCACAGGTCAATGCTGTCCGGTGCCTCGCTGTATTGTTCTGTACACAGGTCAATGCTGTCCGGTGCCTCGCTGTATTGTTCTGTGCACAGGTCAATGCTGTCCGGTGCCTCGCTGTATTGTTCTGTACACAGGTCAATGCTGTCCGGTGCCTCGCTGTATTGTTCTGTACACAGGTCAATGCTGTCCGGTGCCTCGCTGTATTGTTCTGAACACAGGTCAATGCTGTCCGGTGCCTCGCTGTATTGTTCTGAACACAGGTCAATGCTGTCCGGTGCCTCGCTGTATTGTTCTGTACACAGGTCAATGCTGTCCGGTGCCTCGCTGTATTGTTCTGTGCACAGGTCAATGCTGTCCGGTGCCTCGCTGTATTGTTCTGTGCACAGGTCAATGCTGTCCGGTGCCTCGCTGTATTGTTCTGTACACAGGTCAATGCTGTCCGGTGCCTCGCTGTATTGTTCTGTACACAGGTCAATGCTGTCCGGTGCCTCGCTGTATTGTTCTGTACACAGGTCAATGCTGTCCGGTGCCTCGCTGTATTGTTCTGTGCACAGGTCAATGCTGTCCGGTGCCTCGCTGTATTGTTCTGTGCACAGGTCAATGCTGTCCGGTGCCTCGCTGTATTGTTCTGTGCACAGGTCAATGCTGTCCGGTGCCTCGCTGTATTGTTCTGTACACAGGTCAATGCTGTCCGGTGCCTCGCTGTATTGTTCTGTACACAGGTCAGTGCTGTCCGGTGCCTCGCTGTATTGTTCTGAACACAGGTCAATGCTGTCCAATGCCTCGCTGTATTTTTCTGTACACAGGTCAATGCTGTCCAATGCCTCGCTGTATTTTTCTGTGCACAGGTCAATGCTGTCCGGTGCCTCGCTGTATTGTTCTGTACACAGGTCAATGCTGTCCGGTGCCTCGCTGTATTGTTCTGTACACAGGTCAATGCTGTCCGGTGCCTCGCTGTATTGTTCTGTGCACAGGTCAATGCTGTCCGGTGCCTCGCTGTATTGTTCTGAACACAGGTCAATGCTGTCCAATGCCTCGCTGTATTTTTCTGTACACAGGTCAATGCTGTCCGGTGTCTCGCTGTATTGTTCTGTACACAGGTCAATGTTGTCCGGTGCCTCGCTGTATTGTTCTGTGCACAGGTCAATGCTATCCGGTGCCTCGCTGTATTGTTCTGTACACAGGTCAATGCTGTCCGGTGCCTCGCTGTATTGTTCTGTGCACAGGTCAATGCTGTCCGGTGCCTCGCTGTATTGTTCTGAACACAGGTCAATGCTGTCCGGTGCCTCGCTGTAGTGTTCTGTACACAGGTCAATGCTGTCCGGTGCCTCGCTGTATTGTTCTGAACACAGGTCAATGCTGTCCGGTGCCTCGCTGTATTGTTCTGAACACAGGTCAATGTTGTCCAATGCCTCGCTGTATTTTTCTGTACACAGGTCAATGCTGTCCGGTGCCTCGCTGTATTGTTCTGTGCACAGGTCAATGCTGTCCGGTGCCTCGCTGTATTGTTCTGTGCACAGGTCAATGCTGTCCGGTGCCTCGCTGTATTGTTCTGTACACAGGTCAATGCTGTCCGGTGCCTCGCTGTATTGTTCTGTACACAGGTCAGTGCTCTCAGGGTTAAATAAGTTTACCAGCAGTTCAGATCATAGTTTCTGGCCAGACAGCGCCTGAATATTGGCTCATGGTGACGTGTTTTTATCCAAGACCAATAAACAAGCATACATTTTTTTTTGAGCTGCAAGTGGCTCCATTTAAGGAATTAATGTGTCACCCCTGGAAGCAAACAGCTTTCAAAACAAGTGAGCTTCCTTTACTTTGAAACAAATGAGCATACTGGCCTGTCAACAAGGTCTTTCTTTCTTTCTTTCTTTCTTTCTTTCTTTCTTTCTTTCTTTCTTTCTTTCTTTCTTTCTTTCTTTGTCAATTGACAGATACCAAGAAGGAATTCTCCATGTCCTGCATGCTTGTTAAAAATCTTCAGGTTTGATTGCCTTGATTTTCTTTACTTCTCCCTTATGCAATCGTTCAGAGAGGTTCTTACTTCAACAGTACAGCAGAATTGGGGCTCACACAAGGTCGCAGTTTGTTTGGGACATTTTACAGGAAGAGAGGCGCACAGAAGTTTGCTTTTGGTTAATTTTGTTATTTTATGACGGCTATAAATTTATTTGTCGATTACAGCATACCTGGTCTCTGAGTCTCTCAGGCAAGCAGTATAGTGTATGAACAGCGCTCTATTGGTGTATAACCGTAGAACTGTATAAAATCAATATAGGCTATGTAATAACCGCAGACAGATGGACACACTGATGGTGTTTCTCACATTTTTATATGGCAGCTGCACAATTGGGAGAATATATATTGTTCCCTCCATAATGAATTATAAAGTGCAATGCCAATCACATTGAATATAAAAGCTTTTTTTAGAAATGCAATTCTCAAATCTGCAAATCTTCAAAGTGCCTAATTTTGGTTTGAAACTGGAACATTAATGGTTACCCATGCACAGGCATGATGGAAAATACTGTACAGTGACTGCATGTATTTGTCACCTTCTTTTAATTTTTTTGTGCAAACTCCATGGCCGAACATGTATTTAAGAAAAATAAAACCGTGCTCAGTTCTTCTCAGTGCTGTGAAAGAGTGATCTGGAAATGTCTGCTCCATATAGAATTGGCTTGCTCCTCTCCCAGCTCCACTCCGCTCAGACTCCCTGTCCCCAACGCCATTCGCCATAATATGCATAGGGCCCCCAAAATATGGGTTAGCGTAGGGCCCCCACGTCCTTTAATCTGGCCCTGCTGGGTATTATTATTATTTTTCTAGTTGCCTGTCATTGCCGCCCGTAAGGCAGGCTAGGTCA
Organism: Acipenser oxyrinchus oxyrinchus; assembly: GCA_030684275.1. Taxonomy (NCBI): domain Eukaryota; kingdom Metazoa; phylum Chordata; class Actinopteri; order Acipenseriformes; family Acipenseridae; genus Acipenser; species Acipenser oxyrinchus. The sequence goes on along the minus strand of CM060261.1, from coordinate 18,646,568 downwards.
GCCACAGTGTCTGCATAATAATAAGAGCCAGGACCCTCTCGTGAACAGCTGCTGTACACCAGGCTCCATTTTGTATTGCTGGCAATACGGGGTTGATGTACACTAGATGGTGCTGCCACCGGCTACATTAAGGTTGGCTGATCTAGCCCATGTTACTCAGGACTAAAACCAAAGAGCAGCTACTGAGCTCTGATGGAATCACCTCAGCACAGATTGTATGAAAAGGTTAAGAGACACAGTATTGAGTCATTGTGATAAGAAGCACTTCGAATGATTGGAAACGTCATAAAAAGGTTAAGGGACAGTAACACACAATATAATCTGCAAAAACAATGGCCAGGTTTTCAACTGTGGTGTAAAAAGAATGGAATGAACTTGTGCAGGGAACCTCAACCACAGAGCTCGCTTCTGACAAGACTCCTAAAAGCAGAATGGGAAAATGGTATGAGAAAGTGCTTTTAGAAATGACCACTAGGGCGAGTTCTGCCCCCCCTTGCAACTGCAGCGACTTCGAGCTAATGAATGGAACAACTCTGTACAAGTTTCAGAGGTGACAGAAATCCGTTATAAAGGTGTTCCAGAGTAAAAGCACAGCAAAGTGTAATAAAGCACAGTGAAAACATGGTAAAGCGCAGGCAAGCATTGTAAAGCACAGAGAAGTATGGTAAAGCACAGAGAGGTATGGTAAAGCACAGGGGAGCATGGTAAAGCACAGAGAGGTATGGTAAAGAACGGGAGCATTGTAAAGCACAGAGAGGTATGGTAAAGCATAGGGAAGCATTGTAAAGCACAGAGAAGTATGGTAAATCACAGAGAGGTATGGTAAAGCACAGGGGAGCATGGTAAAGCACAGAGAGGTATGGTAAAGAACAGGGGAGCGTGGTAAAGCACAGAGGTATGGTAAAGAACGGGAGCATTGTAAAGCACAGAGAGGTATGGTAAAGCATAGGGAAGCATTGTAAAGCACAGAGAAGTATGGTAAAGAACAGGGGAGCGTGGTAAAGCACAGAGAGGTATGGTAAAGAATAGGGGAGCATTGTAAAGCACAGAGAGGTATGGTAAAGCATAGGGAAGCATTGTAAAGCACAGAGAGGTATGGTAAAGCATAGGGAAGCATTGTAAAGCACAGAGAGGTATGGTAAAGCATAGGGAAGCATTGTAAAGCACAGAGAGGTATGGTAAAGCATAGAGAAGCATTGTAAAGCACAGAGAGGTATGGTAAAGCATACTAAAAAACAAACCATGGTAAACTAACCCTTATAAGTTTCCCCTAGTAAAAGCACAGCAAAGTGTAATAAAGCACAGTGAAAGCATTGTGAAGCGAGGTGACCATGGGAACAGCATGGGGGGAAACTGCAGTGGTAAACTTTTCTAAGAGATCCTTATGTCACTGTCTGATGAACACTCTCACACACTCTTCAGTTTAATAATGATGTAGAACAATCTGCCACACAGCATTGTGTTCTTTGATTGGACATGCAGTCGTGATGAATATATCGATGCATGCTATCAGGGCAGAATGATCGGCGCGGGGGGAGAGGGGATTATTGTGTTGCCGGCCAGCTGCTCCACATGTGAATATTATCATGCCGCACATCTTGTTCCAGTTACAACAGCAGGAATTTTATCAGTTCTTCTGATAAATATCTGTGTTAAGAGGTGAAATATTTACTTGGTTGATTTTTTAAATGTTTTTTTGAACTTTCTTTTTGTACAAACCTGTTTGCTAAACAAGTTCAAACGTAATCACTACAATACTTCCATTCTCAAAACTTCAAAACACTTTATTCTGTTCAGCCTTGTACAGAACTACCGTAGCTACAGAGCAATGCTGGCAGGACCACACTACGTAACACTAATATAAACCCTGTACAGAACTACAGCAGCTGCTCAACATGGTGTCTATATAACACTAATATAAACCCTGTACAGAACTACAGCAGCTACTCAACATGGTGTCTATATAACACTAATATAAACCCTGTACAGAACTACAGCAGCTACTCAACATGGTGTCTATAGAAAATTTGAATCTATTCCAGTGGATTACCTCCTGCCCAGTACCCATATCATCTCCCCCACAACCCCTCCCCAGCCCTCCTCCCCTCAACACTCCCATTCCCTCCCCTGTAGTGTTCCAAACAGATGTAATTAATGAGAAAAAATGAAAGTGAAAGAGAAAGAAAGAAGTGAGAGAAGCTTGTTCATACATGGTCTTGCAAGTCGACAGTGAGGCTGGAGGTGAAGCTGTGCGCCTGTGGAAGATTCAGGGGAGGGGTGGCAGTTTAACTTCAACAACAGAGGATAAGAAGGGCTGCCCTGCAGTGTACAATTTTCCAATGGATCAGGCTGGTTTATGACCAGGATCATGTACAGTAAATTTAAATTATTTTTATGCTTTTATTTTGTATGACAGTTTTTGTCCTGTATGAATGATTTGTCTCTTTTTATAATGTTATTTCTTGCTGCCTTTTCTTGCCAGGACCCCCTTGTAAACAATGTGTGTACCATAAGGGTTCTATCCTGGTTAAAAAAATACATTTCATTGAATTTGAAATTGCTATCTCCCCAGGCGTGCTGCCCCGCTGTGCCGCGCCTCTCTTCCCGGTTGATGTGCTCCTCCTGCTGGACAGCTCGAGCAGTGTCACGGCCTGGGAGTTCTCGCAGTTCCTGTCTCTGCTCATGCGGCTGTCCTCCGCGCTGCCTGTGGGTCCTGTGCAGGTGGGGCTGCTCTCCGTCTCTGACTTCCCGGTACTGGAGTTCCACATCGGGCAGCACCAGACAGCTGCGGCCCTGCAGGGGTCCTTGGGGGTCCTGCGGCAGAGGGGGGGAGACACGAACTCAGGCATGGCTCTGGAGTGGGCGCGCTGGCAGGGCTTCGCCCCAGGATGGGGTTCGAGGGCCGGAGCGCACAGGGTGGTGCTCTGGATCACTGACGGCATGTCCACAGATGAGGTGGAGCTGCCCGCCAGGCTGCTGAAAGAGGCCGGAGTCAGAGTGCTGCTGGTCTCCACAGGCAGGTCTGACCACGGCATCCGAACTGTCGCCTCGGACCACTCATCCATGTTCTTCACAGACACAGACAACTTGCCTGAGATTTCAGCACAACTCTGTGAGGCCATCGTGGGTAAGCAGCAGACTGGTTACAAAGACAGAGCTCTGCCTATTGATAGGAAAACACCAGCACAGTGTTGCAAGAGTCCAAATGCTTGTCTGTCTTCTCACTCATATAAAAGTTGACCTCTGTATTATGGTAGTTATATACCTCTCTATATAGCAGTAACTCCTTCCTTGTGTTCCAGGCTCTGATTCACAGTCTACAGGCTTGTCCGTGTTTGACATCCAATCAGAAACCGCCTCTGTGTCCTGGCCTCGCTTCCTGATTGGCTCAGAGGGCCGTTACATCCTGGAGGTCACTTCCTGGTCCGCTGGCAGGCAATCGCGGGTGTATCAGGAGCTTGACTGGGAGAGTCACGGCGCCACCCTGAGGAACCTGCAGGCAAACACTCCCTACTGGCTCTCATTGACCAGCACTTCCTCCTCCCAGGGGCAGAGGGTGCTGTGGGGAAACTTCACCACTGCAGCCCTGCCTGGCGCAGCTGAGACACTGCCAGGTGAGGAACCCCTCCAGCACTGACCCGGGTTCAACAGCAAGCAGCTTCCATTTTCTTTGTATTCTTTTTAGGTCCCCTGACCTTGATTGGACACCCCGGCTGTAATGGATTCAGTTAAGATCAGTAAGTGGTCAGTACTGTTTAATGACCAGGATGTGTGAATAGAAATATCACAAAATCATGACAGGGACATCATGGATTCTGCAATGGATGCAGTTGATTCCCTGTCTTGTATTCTCTTATGCTCTTTAATAAATCAATTAACAAAGTCATTTCTCTCTCCCTCTCACACTGTCTCTCTCTTCCTCTCACATCTCTCTCTCTCTCTCTCTCTCTCTCTCTCTGTCTCTCAGTCTCTTCTAACTTGTCAGCTTCTTCTGCAAATGTGAGAGAGAAAGGGAACAATCCAAACACACTGACTGACAAGAAACCTGCAGGTGAATACTGTCTGTCTATTTTACTGTACATCTGTCTGTCTGTCTATCTCACTGTCTGTCTGTCTTGTACAGTGAATTATAAATACATGAACAGTCATGTCTCCTCTCTATCTCTCCAGCTCTCTCTCACTCAGTCTCTTCTAACTTGTCAGCTTCTTCTGCAAATGTGAGAGAGAAAGGGAACAATCCAAACACACTGACTGACAAGAAACCCACAGGTGAATACTGTCTGTCTGTCTGTCTGTAATGGATTCAGATGTATTTCAAGGTGATTCTCTGATTTTCTGTCCGTGTGTTTGTCTGTCTCTCTGATTCTGTCTGTGTGTTTCTCTGTCTCACTGATTCTGTCTGTGTGTTTGTCTGTCTCTCTGATTCTCTGTCCGTGTGTTTGTCTGTCTCTCTGATTCTGTCTGTGTGTTTGTCTGTCTCTGATTCTCTGTGTGTTTCTCTATCTCTATGATTCTCTGTCTGTGTGTTTGTCTGTCTCTCTGATTCTCTGTCTCTAATTCTGTCTGTGTGTTTCTCTGTCTGTGTGTTTGCCTGTCTTTGTGTTTTTCTCTATCTCTCTGATTCTCTGTCTCTGTGTGTTTGTCTGTCTCTGATTCTCTGTCTGTGTGTTTGTCTGTCTCTCTGATTCTGTCTGTGTGTTTCTCTGTTTCTCTGATTCTCTGTGTGTTTGTCTGTCTCTCTGATTCTCTGTCACTTATCCCCCCTGCATTGTATGGGTAATAACAACTAAATACCACAGTTGTTTCTCTCTTCCTCTCTCAGACTTTTCAAAGCTGTTAAATTTGAAAGAGAACGCAAACCAGGTGAACGCACTGACTGAAAAGAAACCCGCAGGTGAATACTGTCTGTCTGTTTGTAATAAATTCAGATTCTTTTATAATAAATTATACATAAATTAACAGCAATCTCTCTCTCTCTCTCTCTCTCTCTCTCTCTCTCTCTCTCTCTCTCTCTCTCTCTCTCTCTCTCTCTCTCTCTCTTTTTCTCTGTCTTGTAACTTGTCAGATTTTTCTGCAAATGTGAGAGAGAAAGGGAACAATCCAAACACACTGACTGACAAGAAACCTGCAGGTGAATACTGTCTGTCTATTTTACTGTCCATCTGTCTGTCTGTCTATCTCACTGTATGTCTGTCTTGTACAGTGAATTATAAATACATGAACAGTCAAGTCTCCTCTCTCTATCTCTCCCGCTCTCTCTCTCTCAGTTTCTTCTAACTTGTCAGCTTCTTCTGCAAATGTGAGAGAGAAAGGGAACAATCCAAACACACTGACTGACAAGAAACCTGCAGGTGAATACTCTGTCTGTCTGTCTGTCTGTCTATTTTACTGTCCGTCTGTCCGTGTGTCTATCTTTCAGTCTGTCGGTCTATCTTACTGTCTGTCTGTCTGTCTCTTTCTGTTTGAAATAAATTGTGTTGTGCCCTTATCTCCTATTCTTGTACAGTGAATTATAAATACATGAACAGTCATGTCTCCTCTCTCTATCTCTCCCTCTCTCTCTATCTCTCTCTCTCTTTCTCTCAATCTCTTCTAACTTGTCAGCTTCTTCTGCAAATGTGAGAGAAGGAACAATCAAACACACTGACTGACAAGAAACCTGCAGGTGAATACTCTGTCTGTCTGTCTATTTTACTGTCTGTCTGTCTGTCTGTCTACCTCATTGTCTGCTTGTGTGTCTCTTTCTGTTTGAAATAAATTGTGTTGTGCCATTATCTCCTATTCTTGTACAGTGAATTATAAATACATGAACAGTCATGTCTCGTCTCTCTCTCTCTCTCTCTCTCTCTCTCTCGTCTCTCTCTCAGTCTCTTCTAACTTGTCAGCTTTTTCTGCAAATGTGAGAGAGAAAGGGAACAATCCAAACACACTGACTGACAAGAAACCTGCAGGTGAATACTCTGTCTGTCTGTCTATTTTACTGTCTGTCTGTCTGTCTGTCTACCTCATTGTCTGCTTGTGTGTCTCTTTCTGTTTGAAATAAATTGTGTTGTGCCATTATCTCCTATTCTTGTACAGTGAATTATAAATACATGAACAGTCATGTCTCGTCTCTCTCTCTCTCTCTCTCTCTCTCTCTCTCTCTGTCTCTCTCTCAGTCTCTTCTAACTTGTCAGCTTTTTCTGCAAATGTGAGAGAGAAAGGGAACAATCCAAACACACTGACTGACAAGAAACCTGCAGGTGAATACTCTGTCTGTCTGTCTGTCTGTCTATTTTACTGTCCGTCTGTCTGTGTGTCTATCTGTCAGTCTGTCGGTCTATCTTACTGTCTGTCTGTCTGTCTCTTTCTGTTTGAAATAAATTGTGTTGTGCCCTTATCTCCTATTCTTGTACAGTGAATTATAAATACATGAACAGTCATGTCTCATCTCTTTCTCTCTCTCTCTCTCCTAACTTGTCAGTTTCTTCTGCAAATACAAGACAGCGTGGAAGATATCCAAACACACTGACTGACAAAACACTTACAGGTGATTACTTGCTGTCTGACTTTCTGTCTGACTGTCTGTCTGTCTGGCTGGCTAAAAATAAATTCAGTGTCTGCAATAGTTTGACTTGAATTCTCTCTCTCAGCCAGGCCTGCTGGCCCTCGCTCCCTCATCCTCTCTTTCCAGTCCTCCCTTCGCACTGTCTCTCACTATCAGGTGATCTACGGAGTCTTGCCCTTGGTGGGGTGGGTCAGTGGGGTCAGGGGTCACTGTGGGGTTGCTGCAGGTCGAGGGGGAGCAGCGGGGGGTGTGGCTGACCCAGCTGAGGCCGGACACTGCTTACCTTATCACTGTGACCGCTCACTACAGAGGTGGGGGCCAGCAGCCATTCTCAGTGACCGCCAGGACCTGGGCAGGTAAATGAGCTGGCCTGCAATGCTGAATTGGAACCTATTAGCAATTCACTGAGAGTGTAGATCTTACACTCAGAATGTCAGTGACAGGATTTGAAACGTTTAAACCACAACAGGTTCTATAGATACAGATCAAGAACGTTAATATCAGCTTTTCATCTGTTTTTTATTTAGATTTAAATGACATATGTTTCTAAGTGTTGGGTGGATACTGCTAATAAAGTTAAGAGTGCATTTTCTCTTGCACTCTTTATATGACAGACCTGAGGAAAGAGCGCGAGAACGAAAACACACTCACAACTTGATTACAGGTAGCCACCCGACACAAAAATTAAAGAGAAAATAATAAGCCCTAATATTACAGAAGTTTACTAACCGTTTAACTTTATTATTTTAAGATGTTTTTCTAAACGTTTAATCAGTGACAGCAGCATGATGCACTGTGAATAAACTGTGTGTGAAAAACCAATGCAAAATGTATTATAAATACCATAGGGAAATATAAAGGTGACACACACCAAATCACGTTAGCTTTGTCATTGAAAGTGTGTCTGATTACACAGAAGGTTTAAATGTTCCAACTATTAATTGTATATTTACAGTCATGACGGGTCACATATGACGGGTTACTATATCTGTACTAGATGTGTGAGGGTCTTGTGTGCAACTATTCAGCAACAAGCACATCTGAGTGGCTTCAGAAGGGGGTGTGGAGTTACTCATCCCTCGTCCAGTTTGCCACAATTTCATCTTGTGTCTGTGTAAGCTTACTACATTCTTCCAGTTTAATTCCATTAAAGCTGCAGACAGACAGACAGACAGACAGACAGACAGACAGACAGACAGACAGGCAGAGCCCCACACTCCTATTCAGTTTGACATTACAAAACAATCCCTTCTTGTTGTAAGCAGACCTGGTTGACACTTCCTGTGTTTGTCTCCAGAAAGGCTCTCCTCCCCGCAGCACTTGATGCTGACTGATGTCACTTCCTCCAGTCTAGTGGCTTCCTGGGCGGAGCCGGAGGAACAGGAAGTGAGGCAGTACAAAGTCCGGCACATCGACTCGAGTGGAAAGATCCAGGAACACTCGCTGCCGGGTCACGTGAGGACGGTGTACCTGCGTGATCTCGCGCCACGCTCCGCATCGTCATCTGCGTGTCGGCTTTATAAACACGAGCAGCGGAAACTTGTGCCAAGAAAAGGACTTTGCCAGGTAAACCCTGCCTGTTCTGCACAGGGTTTTATATTCGTGTTATATAGTGTGGTCCCGCCAGCATTGCCCTGTGTACAGTGCAGTATAGCAAGGCTCTGCCCAGCACACAGCAGGCAGTGCCAGCGCACTAGAATACAACTTCTTATAGACACCATGTTGGGAATCTGTTGTAGCTCTGTACAGGGTTGTATGTGTAGGTATTGTATTGTAATTCTCTCCCTCTCTCCCTCTCAGCTCCAGTCAATAAGAGAAGACACATTCCTTACAGACTCTGCGCCCCTTACTTCAATTGCAAGTGCTGACACCCCCTTTCACAATGGAACTGAGCTCTGCTGCAGAGGAGTACAACACCCCCCTCACCCCCGAAATTGAAACTCAAATCCAGTGTCATCCCAGCGCGAACGGCGACCGTGCAGGCTCCCCTGCCCTACAGCTTGTACAGGAGGCTGACTGGTTTCCTGAGCTCATGTACTGACACAGAAGGAGACTGCAGGCTGGTGTCTGGCTGCCCTGTGGTTTTTGCACCCTGCTGACCCCAGGAGCCACAATGGGCCGGTGTATAAATACAGAACACACAGACAGACACTTCCCCCCATTGGGATAGCTGGCTGGAGGGGGGCATGTATTTTTTTGTCTTGTAGAAATTATATTTTTTTCACTTTCTCTATCTTCCCCCTATCTGTCTCTCTTTGCTATAACATGGGCTGCTTATAAAAACTACCTCGCTCTCCCTCTTTCACTTTCTCTCCCTCTTTCATGTTCTCCATCTGTCTTCATCTCACCTGTCTTCCTCCCTCTTTTTCTCTGTCCACCTCTCTTTGTCTCTTTGCTACAGCTGGTGCCTGTTCTAAAAACTAAAAGTGAGGGCAGTGACAGAAAATGAACAGCAATGCTCATTATAATCAAACCCTATTACCTTTGTGTTCTCAATGGGGGATTGTGCAGGAGCTGCTTGAAGATGATCCAGTGTGCTGTGTCTGTGAGCATCTGATTGTCATCTAGATATGACATTCCTGACTACCCTCACACACCAGCCTGATCTAGACATGACATTCCTGACTCTCCTCACACCAGCTTGATCTAGATATGACATTCCTGACTCCCCTCACACACCAGCCTGATCTAGACATGACATTCCTGACTCCCCTCACACCAGCCTGATCTAGACATGACATTCCCCTCCCTCCCTCCCTCTCTCTCTCTCTCTCTCTCTCTCTCTCTCTCTCTCTTGGCAGTGTTTCATTGGATCACCATCTGGTTCTTGAGATTTTTCTGTTTTTCTCATTTCTGATGGTTTTATATATAATAAAAAGAAGATGAGGGAATTGTCTCAGGAGGAAATGAAGTCTGAAACAAAAAGGAAAGAAGAAAAAAACTAGAGAGTGAGTAAGGGGAGAGAAGAGAGGGAAGGGAGGGGTAGAGAAGAGACAGGGAGGAGAGTGTCCAGGGACTTGGTAGTAAAGTTCAGTGTAGTTTAGAATAGTGTAGTTTAGTAAGAGAACAGAATCAAATAGGATAGAACAGACTCAAATAGGATAGAACAGAATCAAATAGGATAGAACAGAACAGAATCAAATAGGATAGAACAGAATCAAATATGACAGGATAGAACAGAACAGAATCTAATAGGATAGAACAGAACTGAACAGAACAGAATCAAATAGGATAGAACAGAACAGAACAGAATCTAATAGGATAGAACAGAACAGAACAGAATCTAATAGGATAGAACAGACCTGAACAGAACAGAATCGAATAGGATAGAACAGAACAGAATCAAATAGGATAGAATAGAACAGAATCTAATGCAGCAGCATTTAGGTTAGAATAGAAATGTTTATTTTTTAAAAACATTAACAGTCCATATTTACATGTGAACAAAATGTTAACGGTATAAAACTAGCAGTTTCTGATGTTTCTTCTGCTAGTTTTGCAATTTTGAAAATGGTTTTAAAGGTGACAGCACTGTGCCCCCTAGTGGATATGACAAACACAGCATTCGTATATTTTACAGAATTTCTGCTCTTTTTTAGACTTTATTTGAATGCAAGGATTTTACAGATTTAGTTTTGTACCTGGTGTAGCAGAGAATAACCCAGCTTGACGTATTCTGGGGTGTGAAGGAGGAAATAAACTCACGGAACATGCAGAATATTACGGGGCCCCCGCACTTGTGGGATGGCTTGCTTTGCTCGTTCATTACAATCTATTGCATGGAGTTGAAGATTATCTGTTCAGGGACGCCAAGATATTCAGGGAGAAAGCAAGGAAGCAAGCAAGGGGTCTGAGCAGCAGGGTAAAACGGAGGGGGCAACACAATCACACCCATTCCTATCAAGCAAGGGGTCTGAGCAGCAGGGTAAAACGGAGGGGGCAACACAATCACACCCATTCCTATCAAGCAAGGGGTCTGAGCAGCAGGGTAAAACGGAGGGGGCAACACAATCACACCCATTCCTATCAAGCAAGGGGTCTGAGCAGCAGGGTAAAACGGAGGGGGCAACACAATCACACCCATTCCTATCAAGCAAGGGGTCTGAGCAGCAGGGTAAAACGGAGGGGGCAACACAATCACACCCATTCCTATCAAGCAAGGGGTCTGAGCAGCAGTGTAAAACGGAGGGGGCAACACAATCACACCCATTCCTATCAAGCAAGGGGTCTGAGCAGCAGGGTAAAACGGAGGGGGCAACACAATCACACCCATTCCTATCAAGCAAGGGGTCTGAGCAGCAGGGTAAAACGGAGGGGGCAACACAATCACACCCATTCCTATCAAGCAAGGGGTCTGAGCAGCAGGGTAAAATGGAGGGGGCAACACAATCACACCCATTCCTATCATGCAAGGGGTCTGAGCAGCAGGGTAAAATGGAGGGGGCAACACAATCACACCCATTCCTATCATGCTGCAATTATTTATCAGTCCCAATACTAGTTGGAGGGGAGTGTAGTTCGATATCATGAATCGATATATTCATCAAGTCTGCGTGTCCAATCAAAGAAGACGATGATGTTTGAAGAGGTTTGAGGTTCATCTTGTAACTTCTGGGAGTGCTGGTCTGTTTAGTTTGATGTAAATATCAATTTACCTGAAAAAAAAAATATATATATATATAATTAGTATTATTTGTTTATTTAGCAGACACCTTTATCCAAGGCGACTAGGGTGTGTGAACTACGCATCAGCTGCAGAGTCACTTACAACTACATCTCACCCGAAAGACGGAGCACAAGGAGGTTAAGCGACTTGCTCAGGGTCACACAATGAATCAGTGGCTGAGGTGGGATTTGAACTGGGGACCTCCTGGTTACAAGCCCTTTTCTTTAACCACTGGACCACACAGCCTCCTGTATCACTTATCACAGTATATCATATCAGTTATAAAAGCTTCCCACAGTAAAAGCACACCAAAATGTAATAAAGCACATCGAAAGCCTGGTAAAGCATAGGCAAGTATAGAGGTATGGTAAAGTATTTTAAAAAGCATTGTAAACTAACGCAAATGAATAGTACAAAATACTAACACAGCATGTCAATGACCCTGAATTGAACTGCTGGATTCCTTGGATCGAGCTCAACACTGACTTTTAACAGTCATTCTGCCACTGGGTTTGGATCAATGCAATGCAGTGACGTAGTACAGTAGTTACAGAAATAGTAAAATCCATTACCGTAAGCAAAGATAGTCTAAAAACAAAAGTCAGACCAGAGAGACAGTGTATATAGAGAGTACAAAAAAGACAGACCAGACAGACAGAGTATATAAAGAGTAAATTAGGATCTTTTGAATTAAATGTTACTCAGAGGCGCTGTCAGTATATAAGGCCTTGGGGTGTTAGTTATTAGTTACAGTAGACACTAACCTTGATATTTTTTAGTTGTCCTTTTTTGGCAACTGAAAATAAAAAAAATAGTTACACTTATTATAATTCCAGTGCAGTCTAGTCTAGTGATCTCAAGCTGCAGTTACAATGTAATTCCAGTGCAGTCTAGTCTAGTGATCTCAAACTGCAGTTACAATGTAATTCCAGTGCAGTCTAGTCTAGTGATCTCAAACTGCAGTTGCAATGTAATTTCAGTCCAGTCCTAGTCTAGTGATCTCAAACTGCAGTTACAATGTAATTCCAGTACAGTCTAGTCTAGTTATATCAAACTGCAGTTACAATGTAATTCCAGTCCAGTGATCTCAAACTGCAGTTACAGTGTAATTGTAATGCAGTCTTGTGATCTCAAACTGCAGTTACAATGCAATTCCAGTCCAGTCTAGTATAGTGATCTCAAACTGCAATACAATGTAATTCCAGTCCAGTCTAATCTATATTGAAATGTATAAAGTCTATATTTTACCTGTCCCTTTGTTCCACTGCAACACAAGTTTATAAGCAGCAAATATGAAGATGAGTGTCGCCATGGAGACTCCGAGAATCAGCCAGAGTCTGGATTCTTCTGTAAAGGGAGGAAAGGAATCAGAGAGGGCCGTCAGTATTGTCCTCACAAAAAATATCGTGGATCCTCTAATGTCTGTCTGATGTATATCGCGACACGTGACGATCCTCATGGGCTTTTTTTTCATTTCCAACTTTTTTAAAGTCACTTTGAAGGAACTGGAAAAGATATTTTAGATGCATAATTGTGATTTTTCAATTGCTTTCATCTGAAGTCATCTTAATTGACTAACAGTGACTTCAACTTAAGTAATTTCCTGCCACTGTGAGAAGCTCATTTCTACAGAATACTGCTGATTGCAATTTTGATCAATGATGTGTTGGAACTAATTAAAAGGGAATGGAACTGGAATTGAAAAAGAGGAATTAACCTCAAACCCTGTCTGTAAAAACAAAACATAAACCGTACATACGCACAGAGAGGATCCTATAACATTAGGTATAAAACTACAGCTCCCAGGCTCGACCTCTGCGCAGGCAGCCCTGGACTGCGCTCAGCAGTGGAAGCTCCTGGGAGCTGTAGTGCAGTCGTACCTGGCAGTGTGAGAGTGAGGCTGGCTGTGAGCGGCTCGCTGAGGGAGGGGTGTGACACGGAGCAGGTGAAAGTAGTCCCAGCGTCGCAGGTGGAGGGATTCACCAGCACGTAGGCAGACAGTGAGTAGGTCCCGTCAGAGTGCTGCCTGTGGCTGGAGAAGTAGATATGAGGGAGGTGGGAAGGGGGAGGAGAGGAGGAGGAGGAGGAGGAGGGAGGAGAGGAGGAAGGAGACTGGGTCCAGACTACCTGCAATACAGAGCCGCTCGTTCAGACAGTGAAACTGGGACAGAAAAACACACATCTTTTCAAGCAGTGAACATCATCCTTTCATGCAAACCTCATAAGCTCTCTATATTGGGACATATGGAAGACGCAAATGCATGATGATAGTGTTATGTTTGTTGCATAATAGCCTTATATGAGGATGCCATTTTGTCTCCATATAAAGCAATGGGAAAAAATTTTATACAATTTTCAATGAAAAATATATTTATTAGGTGTCTCTCCGACTCTCTGGAACTCTCTCCCAGCGTTAGTGCATGCAGCTCCCGCAGTCGCTCCTTTCAAACTCTCAAGACCCACTTGCTTTCTTTTGCTTTCAATGCTCTTTAAGCCTGATATCTGTTATTAGCTGTTGTCTACATTGCTATTTCAGGTTTTTCACTCCAACTTATTCGTATTATTCTGTATGATGCACGCATCCACAATGTTTAGAATTCATATCCTAGCCCTGTATTTAATATAATATGCCAGTATTTAATGTATTTGCATTGTTTTTTTACTGTTTGTATTTAATGTACTATGTCCTGTATTTCACTGTATTTCATGTATTATGCATTGTTCCTCACTATCTTGTAAAGCGCTTTGTGATGGTGGTCCACTATGAAATACAATAAAGATTGATTGATTGACTGACTTCAAATGTTTATTTTTATTTATTTATTTATTTTATTTGTTAGCTCTTTTCAATCATTCATGCATGCGAGGGTTACAGAGTGAGGATCTTCAGTGTGCTTTTCTGAGTGTGGCTGTGCTCTTTTCCTCTAGTTTTCCTTCAGTTTACCATGGTTTTTCCATGGTAATACCATGTATTAACCATAATGTACCCTGGTTTAGCATGTTTATTAATATGCTTTACCATACCTCACTGTTCTTTGCATTGCTTTCCTATGCTGTACCATGCTTTCACAATGCTTTATTACACTTTGCTATGCTTTTACTATGGTAAACTTTAATAAGGGTATTTTCCTCTGTAAACTGTGTTCTCTCAAGTGAATTTAATACTGGATCAGCAGAACCATCAACACCATACAATAGCAAGGGAAATAAAAATAAATAAATAAAATGTAAAATCAAAGGCTCTTACTCCGTAAAGAGATACTTTACAAGGTTTCTTTTCAACCACTGAAAATGCTTAATGTCTTCAGTGAAGTTTTTTATATATATATATATAAATGACCACTAGGGGGAGTGCAATCCTCAATTATCTGATGTCACATTTGAACGTCAATTGATTGACTTTCTTTCCTTCTTTCTTTCTCCCTGATAATAATTCTCTTTCTTTGTTTCCTCTGTCAGACACACACACACACACACACACACAAACACACACACAGACACACGCACTCACACAGACACACACAGTGAGACAGGCACATACAGATGTACAGACAGACAGATTGACACACCTGCACATCGAGGGGGTAGTATCTGTTGATCTCACAGCTCAGTCTCTCTGTCACTCCCTCCTGGAGCTGCAGAGCCTCGGGAACGAGATTCACTGAGGGGGGTTCTGAGGGGAGAGAGGAAAGCGAAACAGACCATGAAGGGGGGGTCATGATAATGAGAAAAATAAGAGGTGAGAGAATGGCTTTTAAACATGGTAAGCACTCTTCTAAAGGGGGCAGAGGCAGTGATAATGTTAATGAAGCTAATAATAGAATGAATTGGGAGGATTGTAAGGCAGCCCTGGTTAGCAGTGACAGTGTTAATCAGGCTCTGGGAGGGGAGGGTTGTAAGGCAGCCCTGGTTAGCAGTGACAGTGTTAATCAGGCTCTGGGAGGGGAGGGTTGTAAGGCAGCCCTGGTTACAAGTGACAGTGTTAATCAGGCTCTGGGAGGGGAGGGTTGTAAGGCAGCCCTGGTTACAAGTGACAGTGTTAATCAGGCTCTGGGAGGGGAGGGTTGTAAGGCAGCCCTAGTTACAAGTGACAGTGTTAATCAGGCTCTGGGAGGGGAGGGTTGTAAGGCAGCCCTGGTTACAAGTGACAGTGTTAATCAGGCTCTGGGAGGGGAGGGTTGTAAGGCAGCCCTGGTTAGCAGTGACAGTGTTAATCAGGCTCTGGGAGGGGAGGGCTGTAAGGCAGCCCTGGCTCGCTCCTCACCCTGGACCTGCACTTGAATGACTTGCTGTGCCTGGTACAGCCCGGCTGTCACGATGCAGATGTAGGTGCCCTCGTCCGCCACTCGGAACCCAGGCAGGAAGAGCGAGGCGTTCCTGTGGGCAGCCAGCCTGGCAGAGTCGATCTGAGCCCCGGGGCGATCGGAAACTCCTGAAACAGAACCACGAGAGAGAGGAGGATATACAAGGAAATACCAGAAAATACAGGAAATTGCAAGAAATACATGAAACAGAAGAAAATACAAGAAGACACAAGAAAGAAAACATTGAAGAAACTGAAGAAAAAGAAGAAACAAGGAAAAACAGGAAACAACACAAAAAACACACAAAAATACAAAAAAACTGCCATAAAACAGAAGAAAATGCAATAAAATACCAGGAACTGAAAGAAAACAGAAGAAACACAGCACTGTGCAATACACCTCAATACATCTGCAACACGCAGACTATCATAGAGAGAGCACTGCAATACACCTCAATACATCTACAGCACACAGACTATCATAGAGAGAGCTGTGCAATACACCTCAATACATCTGCAGCATAAAAAATTCAAAGACAAGTGTTTCGACTAGAAGTCTTTTTCACTGTCTTCAAATGAGTTTATTTTAGTATTTCTTAGCAGTACGAGTGTTTACTCATTAGGGATGATCCAGTGTATTATTTTTTATATAAATTTAAATAAGAATAATTAACCCTTTAACGCATGGTGACGTCACATGAGGACGAATATAAAAAACTCTTCTAGTCTTTATATATGGAAGACACAAATGCACGAGAGCCTCATATGAGCCAGGGTTAAAAGGTGTAGCTCATTTAGTAGACTCAATAAGTACCTTCGTTCATATCGCCGCGGTAGTGAAGAACACGCCTCCCGTTCCCCTTGTGCTGCACACGCCACTCCACCTGCACTTCCTGTGTGTGCTGCTCACCCGTGAAGCCGCAGTCAAGCAGCACAGTGCCCCCTAGTGCAGTGGAGACGCTGGGCATGCTGGTGAACACATTGAACTGCGCTGTGACACACAGAGACAGAGCGAGCGGAGAGAGTTTGACACACGAAACACTGACACCTCAACTCAATCAGCAGGAACACAGGGAAGGACATGTGACTGCACACAGAACTGGATAAAAACCAGAGAGTGCTTGTGAGAGGGGTCAAATCAGACTGGGTGGTGTACTAAGTGGGGTACCACAAGCGTCTGTACTTGAACCCTTTCTGTTCCTCATTTATATCCATGACTTGGACCAAGATACACATTGCAAGATTGTCAAATTTGCAGATGAAACCAAAGCTGGGGGAGTATTGGACTCATTCAAATGGATTTGGGCTATTTCTGTAACTGGCCAGACAGAAATGTATTTAACATTAATTGCACAAACTCCTGGTTCCTGATCATTTCAATATTAATAATAATAGACTGGGTGCAGCAGCAGCAGGGCTAGTGTAAGTTTCTAACCCTGCTCAAACTCCTGGCTCCTGATCATTTCAATAATAAACGTCATTGTGTTGTAAAACCCAGCATTGGCTTCTACAGGCTAGTGTGAGTTACTAATCTGTTTAAAGGTCACTGGGGGGTTAAACTGCAGTTTAAATAGAGAAAGATGGGTGCTTCTATTATTTTGGTCACACTGTAACTATGCTTAAAAACTACATTTCCCATAATGCTATTTACCTGCCAGCTGAATGGTCCCACTGTCACTGAGAGGCAAGTCCAGCTTCTTCTGTTTCTGCGGCTCCACGCCCACCTCTCCTGTGATTGGTTGAGTCCTCATCACCATGGTGGCACTAACCCCGCCCCCCTCTACCTGCAGGCTGCAAATAAACCAGGCTGTTTCCGGCACCTCATCCTGGGGGTAGTACTGGCTGATCTCGCATGTCACTTCCTGTTCGTTGCAGTCGGCGTGGAGCAGCGACTCAGCTCCTGGGATTGACGCTGATGTCACTGCATAAGAAGCGCATTTATCGGTTAGACAAAAAAGGGGTGTGTTTTTTATTAAACAACTGTACAACATGTGCACAAGCCTATCCTTTTCTGGGAACATGCAGTTAATTCTTCAGTTTCATATATAAGCCCATGTGCTGTCCCTGCACCATTGAGGGAGTGAGGTCATTCTTGTTCATTTCCTGTTTTCTTATATACGATTATTATTATTATTATTATTATTATTATTATTATTATTATTATTATTATTATTATTATTATTATTGATGTTGCTTTTATTGTTATTTTGTCATTTTTACTGTTTCTTGATACCGCACACTTCTTTCTGTTTGAACCGATATGTAAAGCGCTTTGAGGCAGTGCGGTATGAAAGGAGCTATAGAAATAAAATACATTGAATTGAAATTGAAATAGAGGATTCTGCTTTCTCTTCAGCTCCTCCAGCACAGCCCTGCAGTGTATGACTGGACTGAATGTCCACTGAGTTCAGCAGTATCAGGATACAGTAACATGTACCATGAACCAGGAGGGGGAGAGAACCCCGAATAAACAGCACAGCAGAGTCAGAAGACAACAGCGCTTTCACTGGGTTTGTTGTCTCCAGGGTGTTTTAGCTGTGTTTTTGCATCAGTCATTAAATGCACGAGTCTCTTTATAATACAATAACCAGGAACTTGACTTTAACCCTTGGTATAGCCAGGATGTGCTTATCACAGATGAGCAGGAGCGAGTAAACGCTTTACTCCTGAAATGAGAAGCAGGTAAACTCAGTTTACCCTTCTTGACCCTCGACCCCACTGCTGATCAGAACCCCCCTCACTGACCTTCCACCTCGAATATGAGTGCTTCGGGGTCGAAGGCGGGCGGCTGGTACTCAGTATAGCTGTCCAGGGTTTCGTGTTCTGGCACGCCGACCTTCCTCAGCACCAGGGTGGCGGGCTGGCGGGAGAACGCCGATGCAAACATTGATAGCCGCCCGCCCCCCTCCTCCACCAGAGAGCATTCCAGAACAATATCCACCAATCGCAGCTCGGCCGGGGGGTCAGCGCTGGGGTCAGGATCCGAACCGGCTGCAGGAGGGAGGAAGACATTTTGAACATCCAAAAAAACCTAAATAAATATATACCGTGATCCGCAGACCTGCTGAATTACATTGGCGATTGGAACTCTAGTTGAACCTTGGCACACCTGTGTAATTAGAATTGTAATAGTAATTTCAGCAAAAAACGCTTCTCTAATTGTAAGGATAGTTACATGGTACTGTCATTGATATTTCAGTGTCACTGTAACTTCAATACAAACTGACACGATGCATTTGCCTTAGACTCCTTTTAAAAAGAATTTTGGCGGTCCCTTGAAATTCGTAATGAGAGTTGACTGTATGTTGCTGTGTTGTTCGGTTTTAGTTTTGTTAAACTAACCAGTCGGGTTTCTAGGGCAGCTGATTCCGCTGCTGCCAGTAGCTGTACAAAACACATTATGAGATACGTATGTCTCTTTCTTCAGCCCTGATGTTAAACTACTGGCAGCAGTATTTCTGGCGCTTCTTACTGGCAGTAGAATTTGTAGGATACTGGTAATAGGAAACCCCCAAAAGACGGGAAATACAGGTGGCCTATGGACCCTGCATCCAGGCAACTATTTACTGCATTGCAAGACGTGTACAGAACCGATACAAACTGAGATACACATTATAAAAACCTAATACAGTGAGATGTTACCAGTGATCCATAATGGCTCGATTTTAGCAAACATATAACTACATATCTAGACTCAGAATTGTGATATTTTAAATCTACAACGTCATATTGTTTAGATGTAGATTTGTTTGTCGCGTCACCTTATCGTAATGTATTAATAACGATTCTTACCAATACCGAGGATTGCACACAGGGCTACAGCACACACCGACAAGGCACACTTCAAATACATGCTTCTATCTAATGCTAAATGCCTTTTGATTTTCCTTTTTTGTTATTTGTTTCTCTTTAAGCTATAGACGGATATAAACAGACTGTATAATACAATAGCGTCTTCATAGACGAACTGCAAAAAAACAACAACATTGGTTTAACATGATATTTCACTTTTGCTTTCATTTTTGAAGTTTGGGATTTTAAAAACAGGAAGTTATTACATTTTTTAAATGTAATAACTCGACAAATTGTGATCCACACACAGCAAGCCCAAAGTATCGCTGATACATGCCTAATAATTATTTCGATATTTATTTATTTATTTATTAGTTTGAGGGGGTCGTTTTGTTGCTGCATGAAGGCCTCAGCCAATCAGAAGGAAAGCTTCCTGATGCGTCATTAGTTACCAGGAGGACGTGCGAAACTGAACATAATATAGGGCAGAGGTTCCCGCACTTTTTTTACCTGAGGCCTACCTTTTCAGCTGCATTGTTAGCATTGTTGGCCCACTGTCAGCACTCCTTGGGAAAATGTCAAATTAAAAACATTTCATACGTTTAAACCTGTAACATAAATAACCCTAATCTAAACTGCCCTTTATTCATTTGAATAAATGTTGTGACAGATGGAAATCACATAGAATATGCACTAAGTGCATATTCTAACTTTAATTTTAACTTTAATTTTAGTAAATAAAATAAATTGCAAAAACTAAACAGACGTTTTTTTTTTGTTTTTTTTTTTTGTTTTTGTTTTTTTTTGTCAGCATTGTCCGTACTGTGTATGAAATGAAGCGATATGTTATATATTCTTCAAACATATTTCACACATATACATGCCCTTGGAGGCTATAGTTCATGTTGAGAAAATATTTAAAATATCTCAGTGTTTTCCTTATTGGTCCGTTCGCTAATATTCCATGGTAAAAGCACAGTAAAGTGTAGTAAAGCTCAGTGAAAGAAAGAATGCATGGTAAAGAGAAGATAACGAACCAGCCTCCTTCACAAAGTTTACTGCTTTGATATCCCCTGGTAAAAGCACAGCACAGGGTAGTAAAGCACAGAGAAGATAATGAACCAGCCTCCTTCACAAAGTGTACTGTCTTTGATATCCCCTGGTAAAAGCACAGCACAGGGTAGTAAAGCACAGAGAAGGTAATGAACCAGCAGCCTTGCACAAAGTTTACTGCTTTCGATATCCCCTGCGTAAAACGCACAGCACAGGGTACATAAAGCACAGTCAGTAAGATAATGCAACCAGCCTCCTTCACAAAGTTTACTGCTTTGATATCCCCTGGTAAAAGCACAGCACAGGTAATAAAGCACAAAGAAGGTAATGAATCAGCCTCCTTAACTCAAAAGTTTACTGCTTTGATATCCCCTAGTAATAAGCTACCTAGTACAGGGTAGTAGAGCACAGAAGATAACTGAACCAGCCTCCTTCTCAGAGTTTACTGCTTTGATATCCCTTGGTGAAAGCACAGTACAGGGTAGTAAGAGCACAGAGAAGATAATGAACCAGCCTCCTTCACAAAGTTTACTGCTTGTGATATCCGCACTGGTAAGAAGCACAACACAGAGTAGTCAAAGCACAGAGCAAGATAACTGTAACCATGCCCTCCTGTTCTCAACGTTTACTGCATTCTGATATCCCCTGGTAAAAGTCAGCATTGTCCGTACAGGGTAGTAAAGCACAGAGAACGATAATGATACCAGCCTCCTTCACAACATGTTTCACTGCTTATGATATGCCCTTGGTAAAAGCTACAGCACAGGGTAATAAAGCACAGAGAAGATAATGAACTCAGCGCTTTCCTTCACTAAAGTGTTACTGCTTTGATATCCCCTGGTAAAAGCACAGCACAGGGTAGTAAAGCACAAAGAAGGTAATGAATCAGCCTCCTTCTCAAAGTTTACTGCTTTGATATCCCCTGGTAAAAGCACAGCACAGGGTAGTAAAGCACAAAGAAGATAATGAACCAGCCTCCTTCTCAAAGTTTACTGCTTTGATATCCCCTGGTAAAAGCACAGCACAGGGTAGTAAAGCACAGAGAAGATAATGAACCAGCCTCCTTCACAAAGTTTACTGCTTTGATATCCCCTGGTAAAAGCACAGCACAGGGTAGTAAAGCACAGAGAAGATAATGAACCAGCCTCCTTCACAAAGTTTACTGCTTTGATATCCCCTGGTAAAAGCACAGCACAGGGTAATAAAGCACAGAGAAGATAATGAACCAGCCTCCTTCACAAAGTTTACTGCTTTGATATCCCCTGGTAAAAGCACAGCACAGGGTAGTAAAGCACAAAGAAGGTAATGAATCAGCCTCCTTCTCAAAGTTTACTGCTTTGATATCCCCTGGTAAAAGCACAGCACAGGGTAGTAAAGCACAAAGAAGATAATGAACCAGCCTCCTTCTCAAAGTTTACTGCTTTGATATCCCCTGGTAAAAGCACAGCACAGGGTAGTAAAGCACAAAGAAGATAATGAACCAGCCTCCTTCTCAAAGTTTACTGCTTTGATATCCCCTGGTAAAAGCACAGCACAGGGTAGTAAAGCACAGAGAAGATAATGAACCAGCCTCCTTCTCAAAGTTTACTGCTTTGATATCCCCTGGTAAAAGCACATCACAGGGTAGTAAAGCACAGAGAAGATAATGAACCAGCCTCCTTCTCAAAGTTTACTGCTTTGATATCCCCTGGTAAAAGCACAGCACAGGGTAGTAAAGCACAGAGAAGATAATGAACCAGCCCCTTCTCAAAGTTTACTACAGTTACTGCACATTCATTTTCTTTCTTATTAAGAAGAGGATTATAGCTATTATTATTATTATTATTATTATTATTATTATTATTATTATTATTATTATTATTAGTAGTAGTAGTAGTAGTAGTAGTAGTAGTAGTAGTAGTAGTAGTGTGCAGTTCATGAGCTGTGAGAACAGATTAAAAAATGAAATCACTTCATCCTAGAAAAAAGAAGTAACACCGACAGCATTGACATTCTTCTCTATAGAGGACCATATGGCCTCTTTGGTAGTATAACGGATGTTGGCTGAGGCTTTACCAAATAACTACATTTCATGCTGAGTGACCTCAGCAGTAAGGAATTCAACTCCTTCTAAGAAAACTTTTCTTGTCCTTTCCACACACCAAGAGGACTTTGCTGCCCTTCCTTTTTTTGTTTGGTTTGTTTTTTGTGCTCCACAAATCTCATCCAGCGCCTACTGTTCTCTGTACTCCTAACTCACCTCTGGGCTGTAAGTGTGGCCGCTAAATACCCTGCTGCACAGGCAGCGCACATTGTGACCCTCGTTATCATGATTGCAGCTCATTATTTGTGCCATTTGAGTCATTTGCATTGCTCTTAAGCTTACATTGCCCGCTAGGCAAGTTGGATTTTGCAGGCGCAATTGTCTATCCTTAAATCAGCCCCTAAGTGTGCTCCCATTTGGTCTACACCCCCATCTGGTGGATATCTACCACTACTGCACCTACAGAAGCATTAATATCTACAGAAGCATTAATATGATTCATACTGTGGAACTTGATACACTGACCCAAGAATTTAAGGACTAAAAAGAAATCACTATCTAAAATGCTTAGAGTGCATAGCAATGGTCTTAGTCTGAATACTTTTAGTACAGACTGCAGTAACCGCACTGAAAACATGACCATAAAAACCTTGTTTTCTTTTTCTTTTAAAGTTGCAGAATGATCTGGAAAACTGGTGCAGTCGGTGTGGCTGACTGTGCCGCAGTTATCACAAACCACATCTCCGGTTACTGAGATATAAAAGACAAGATCTAGTTACACATGTCTACAGCAGGCAAATGGAACTGAAGAGCAGCTCCTGGATTCATAGCCCAGGGCTGGTCAAAGCTGGTCCTTCCACTCCTGGTCTTTGCTCTAAACCTGTTCCAAATTATTTAATTGAATCAATTAAACCTCCATCCAGACCCTGAGGTAGTTCATTGTATAATTTTTATCATGGTTGGACACCCCTGTACATAGCTGAAGCACCTTAAAATATATAGAACTAAATGTACCCGTAGTTTAAGTTCTAAGATGTCAGTCTTAAATACCAGTGTTTTTTTTTGTTTGTTTGTTTTTTATAAAAGAGCAAACATTAAAACAACTTGAATTCAATTCTTCAGCTTTTTATTCATAATTGTGTTACATCAGCGTTATATTTTCGTCCTGTCACATGGATTCAATGGAGATGACAATTTGAAATAAAAGGAATTGTGAATTTAATCTGTGTATGTATGTGGGCAGATGATCAGTGGAGCTGCATTTTCATCAGAGTGGGAGACACCAGGGCAAAAGATAGGATAGTTTCTCAGTGAAGGTGTTAGTGAAAATGTAGATGTGAGATCTGGTCTCCACATTGTAAAAGGAGAGCTGCCCTTCCTCATAATCCAGATACACCTCCAGCGTCTGGGGCTTGGGGCTCAGGGGGAGGGGTGTTTGGGGGGCAGTGAGAGCACAGAACTCATTATTTTCTTTATTCCACCAAATGACAAAGAAACCCAGCTGGGGATTCTCAGTGAAGCACCTCTTCCTCTGAGAAGACTCTCTGGTGACTCCTAGTAGCCAGTATATATTCTCCCCCACCTCCTCCTCCCAGTAGTGTCTCCCTGAGGTGAAGCACTCCCTGCCCAGTACATAGATATGCTTTTCAAATCTCTTTGGATTGTCAGGGAGAGGCTGTTGTTTAGCTCCAGTTCTGACTTGCTTCCCATCCTTAGACAGGATGAGAATTGGGTTTGCTGTATCAGAGTCCAGAGTCACATCAACTATGGGGAAGAAAGTGGGGGTAAAACATATAAAATATAACAAACTAAGCATGCCAGATACAAACCCCCTGCTGCATAGATGGAATCGCAAAACCAGAGCTATCAGTATTGTGAAAAAGAACACTTGGAAAAATGGAAATTATACTCAGTGCTGAAGAATTGCCTTGTCAACTTTTCATAGAATAGGATAGGCAATTCTCCAGATATAAGTTAGACTTGTATTCTGTCCACAGATGCAAACTGATCCATCAATAAAACACAGTGAATGACTGAAACATTGGAACTTATTATTTTCATATTGTGGCCCTTCTGAAAACACAAAACATCTCTTGCGGTATTCTTCATAACTTTAAAATGATCTGATCTTCAAACATGAGAAATCTGAAAGCAGGTACTCAACTCTGCCTCATGCTGTAGAAATAATAACAATTTTAAAACTTGAGACTATGGTACTATGCAGCTCACATATGATTTGCACCAACCTGCTATAGTTGCTTTCATGAACTCCACCTTCCAGAATCCCTCGAGGTGGTCTTTGAGTTGAGACACAGCTTTCCTCAGAGTCCAGAAAGAGTCGTCTATGTTATCAAAGAGCTGCTGAGCTGCAGGAGGGGCGCAGACAGAATGGAAACTCTACAGGTGGAGTGTGGAGAAAAGGATTCATCAGCCAAGCAGCACAGGGGCTGCAACACTGGACTGAGCAGCTTGGGAGGTCTTTCAGTGTGTACAGGAAATAATCGGGGGGAGCCCAGATTCTTACATAAAGACCAGCAACAAAACTGAACAAAAATGTTTACCATGCTTTGAGCTAAATAAAAACCATCATAAAAACAAACAGCAGTATGTTTAAAAGTCCTGATACT
Source organism: Acipenser oxyrinchus oxyrinchus (assembly GCA_030684275.1). Taxonomy (NCBI): domain Eukaryota; kingdom Metazoa; phylum Chordata; class Actinopteri; order Acipenseriformes; family Acipenseridae; genus Acipenser; species Acipenser oxyrinchus. The sequence goes on along the minus strand of CM060261.1, from coordinate 18,621,557 downwards.
GAACCCCCATTCAGTGCATCTCCATGCATCTCTGACCTGCAGAAAGTGGATGTGATCCTCTGTCTCAGAAAGCTGCTCCATCTCAGCCTTCCTCTTTCTCAGCTCCTGGATCTCCTGCTCCAGTTGTTCCCTTTGCTCATTGGCCCGACTCACTGCAGCCTTCTCTTTAGCACCAATCAGCTCTCCCACCTCCGTCCTGATTCTCTTAATGGAGCGGATCAGCTCAGACAGGACCTGCTCGCTTTCAGCCCTTTCCTTCTGTGCCTAGAGATAGTCAGAGAAGGGAGGGTTAGGTGTTAGAAATGCCTTTATAGATGAAACATCGGCAACGTACATCTCCTACCATGGCTATCAATAAAGGGATGGACTCCCATTGCATAGCAGTTTGATCCATTCCAGGTTTCACTACGAGTTAATAAGACACACCTGAGCTTGTTAGCTCTACACTGGCTAATCAAGCTGGTAGTAAAACCTGGATTATCCTAACATGCTCCAGTCCATACTGGGGCCTCCTCTGCATGGCTGCTGCGTTTCATTACGCTGTTCTTGATGCTCATGTCATCCTCACCTTGAGTGACTCCACAGCCTGGTTCAGTCTCTCCAGCTCTTCCAGTCTCTCCTCAATAAGCTTTTCTATTCCTGCCTGTCTCTCCCCCAGCTCCTTCTGCACAGAACAAGATGAGCAGAAACAGGGACACAACAATGGAATATTACTAAAGCAATAAGGTAAAAAAATACTGTTCTATTATTTTTATAATTGTAATGTATATGATTGATTGGAAAAGCATTGGTCATTTTCATAGAAACAGCAGGTCAAATTTAATTTCAGAAGAAGAAGAAGAAGAAGAAGAAGAAGAAGAAGAAGAAGAAGAAGAAGAAGAAGAAGAAGAAGAAGCAGCATGCCAGTAACACTGGTTGGATCACACTGGCACTCCAACTCAGGTCCGGAGCTGGGTTCTGGCTACCCGGGTCATATCCCGCATAGTGTGAAACTACGTACCAGGATGTGAGTCGACACGCTTTGACCTGGGTTGAGCGAGACAAAATGCATGACGACCGTTCATAAGCCGAATAAATAAGAAACAACCACGCCTGGGTGAAGGTTTCACTTCTGCAAGGAACATTTCTGTTTAGCCATATTTCTGTTGATTGAATTTGCAGCAGGGATGTAGAAACATTTGCTCTAATCAATATTTGGGCCGACGGTTCAATCCAGAGAAGCTTGAATGGAAGCGTCTGTAACAAGCTGCTCCCAGGGGATTGATATGCATATTGTGTACTTGCGTCTGTCACCCAGGTCAACCCTGCTTTATCAAAAGCAGTGTGAAATCGCGTAGCCAACCCACATGACACCGGGTCCTGATGCGGGTAGATTCTGACCCGGGTGGAGCATGCCAGTGTGAAAGGGGCTCTAAAGGACACTATGACACTTCAGTTTCAATAACTTACCTGTTTCTCCACTCTCTCTCTCTCACTCGAGACAATTGAATGGTCGGTGGTCGCCGCTGTAATGGAGCCCCGGCACGTCAAACACGACCTGACCGCTCCGCGCTTTATCTCGCTGGGGCAGAAATCACAAAGCACATCTCCGGGCTCAGCAGAGATAGGAGCAGGGAATTCCCTTCATAAAATAAGATGGAAAATAACGCGTTCAATCGTTTTAAAATGCCAACGGGACTTCATATTGATAATGGAGAATACTGATAAGGCAGTAATGTAGTATATACAATTTCCTGTACAAATCAAATGACTTTTCTTTAAATTGTAGACATGCATTACATATGAGATTCCCTTACTAGAATTACATATATATATATATATATATATATATATATATATATATATATATATATATATATATATATATATATATATATATATATATATATATATATATATATATATATATATATATATACACACACACACACACACACACACACAATGTATTGCTAATAAATGGCATTGAAAAATATATATTACATTTTAAGTACATAACGATAAGCCTACTGTGGGTTCTGCCTTCTTCCAAAACACTGTTAATAACTGTACGCCTATTTCAAGAATATATTTTCTTTAGCACTGCCAGAGGGCTATAGCACAGGTACAGTCAGTGCTTCGTTTGTGTTGGGCTTGCTGGGGCTCAGTCCAGGTGTCGTGTATTTTAGGTACGCGTTAAAAAGTGGTAAGCAGCGCACGCGCTTGCCTAAACAATGTCTGCTAAGAAAGCAGGGAAACACCCCTTCAGATCTGGTATGTTATGCTGTTTTCTGTCTTTTGCATCTTTTAAATAGAATTTATGATATTTTCCAGTCTTGTACATCGTTTTTAATGTAACTTCTCATATTTTCCACTATTAACAAAACAGCGTGCAAATATTAATCATATGCAATACATTGGGTCTTGTACGTTTTTTTAGTTGCGCAACTTTGCGGTGACTTCTCATTTTGTCTTGTTCGTTGTGAAAGTTTTTTTTTTCTTTTAAGAGAAATTGGTTGCCTGTTTCCAGTTTAAGTTTGCAAAAAAACGTATAATTAGCAGTAAATGTACCTCTTTTTGACAAAGGAAAACACCCATCAGATCGCAATTGATTGCACCTATACCAAAATCTGACAGTGTACCATTTTTTGACATTACATGGGCCAAGTTTTGGTACGCATACCACTTTCTGACGATGTACTACTTTCTAACACCCCAACTGTACCTCTGAGCTTGCCAAGCCATAAAGTTCTTACATTATGAAAGTTAAAAATCTCTTACTATGTTTTCACCAAAATGCATGCGGTCTGAGAATGTAGGTTTTTCAGTCAGACATAATATTTACAATATTCTCAAAACAGTTGTATCCTTTCTGCAAGTTCTTGTGCGCGCTAAATAGACAAGGACGTTCGCATTCGTTTTTGCAAAGAGAATAGTCTTTAGCTGGAGAGTACATCCACATGCTAAAAAATAAACGGGAAGTCTCTGAAATGTTATATTTGTCTTTCTTTTTTCTTTTTGTCCTGCGGTTGCTTTTAATGTATTTTTCTGTGCTTACTACTACTTCGCATGTGATGTGGAATACGCGACTTGTACTCTTTCAAATACATGCATGCGGTTCAAACAGTATGTCACTGCTTGCGCCCCGGCACCTCTGTACAAATTAAGCACTATGTATATGGTACATACGGGGCGACTGCTCTCGTTTTCTTCAATTCCTCCACCAGTTCGGTCATTATATTGTTTTTCCGCAGGGCGGGTCTGGGAGTGAAGTTCTCCCGGCACTGGGGGCAGCTGTAAACGCCGGTTTGGTCGTTCTGGTCCCAGTAGCTCCCAATACAGTTCAAGCAGAAGCTGTGTCCGCACGGAGTGGTTGCGGGCTCGGTGAAGAGGTCCAGACACACGGAGCAGGAGAACTTCTCCTCTGGAGACGCCGCTGTCGCCATTGCTGCTGTCTGTCAACTCCAGTTATTTCAGTTTATAAGAAAGCCGACTAGGTTCACGTTAGTAAATAGTCACTCGTTCATTTCATTAGAGGTCGACAGAAACATTAATTTAATATGCATGGTTTGTAAATATAATTTCAACACTTAACATGTAGGCTACAGAAAAGTAATGTGTCACAACCCCAATCACCAAAACAGAAATTGAGCGAGACGTTTTGGAAACCGGAAGAAAATAACAGCTAGTAATACATTGCTTTATGTAAGGTCAATAAATCGGTATTAATTCAGTAACTTATTGAAATGTAAATGAAACAGAGGGAACTTTGGAAAAGTACTTTCTGTAAATATGTTTGTTGCTCCGCGAGAGGCAAAGTGAATTTAGTTAAATTATGTATGATGATGTAGTTGTACTAAGCAATATATATATATATATATATATATATATATATATATATATATATATATATATATATATATATATATATATATATATATATATATAACATATTGAAGATGTTTATGAAACGTTTGCCATAATTGTAGCATTATTACATGTACCACGATTTAATGTTTTATAGTTATAGCCTTCATTTTACAGACTACAGTATTTCGTTTTTCCTGTACAGTGTTAGCTAGTATCAATACTGTTTTTAAATGTTATTGACTTTTTTGTGTATTCATTTAAGTGTAGCCGTAATTACACGTGCCACTTTAATAACCAAAACCGAAAATTAAACAGCGCCAACCATTAAAAAACGATTTAAGGGAAACAGAGACCACGTTTTATCTTTGGCAACTAATATCGTACTGTAGCGCTTTCTATTTGAGTGAGCTTTCAGATTGACACTCATATAGTCGCATAGCAAGGTTAGAGCAGGGTGCTGTAAACAAACCGGCAGAAGGTCGCTTTTCTGATCAAATAGAAAGGTACGTATGTGCTGTGCTGAAAGTCAAAAATACATGGGAAATGATATCAACTGGCGTGCCTGGAAGAGGGTACTGAACCTGTGAGCGTCTGTTGAGGTTGTGTGTGGGTGTGTAAAACCATAAGGTTATTTAATCTGGTGTTACGCATTTTTACGTACATTCTAAAAAGCATTACCATGTTTCGTTACAAAAAAAATGACTCAAATTTCCCAAAAATATTTAATTTCACCACAAGCCTTCACCGACCAGAGTCATACAGAACGGTACTAAATGGCACAGGAAAAACATTAATATATATTTAATTTATGTATCTATATATATATATATATATAAGCTGCATAATATATATATATATATATATATATATATATGCTGCATAATATATATATATATATATATATATTTTGGAAACTTTTAAAAGGTTGGGGGTCTACATGACCTATATGGGGATACGCTATTGAAAATGGAAACTAATAACGGAAAATAAACTTCACCCACAGACTTTTATAACGTAATCTGTGCATTTTCTGTCTGAACTCTGCATGGACTAAGCAGGTAAATCAAGCACCAGAGCACCAGAGCCAGAATTGGTTTAAAATCTCAGTCTGTGTGCAAATCTAGTTAAGACACTGAAAGAATAAATAAAGAAAAGCATCCATTTCAGTTTTTTATTAGTATCACAGCATAAAAACAATCTTGCAATATATAACACATACAAGATATTAAACCCAGGTCCACCTTGATCCTAAATGTTTATTTCTACTGGTGCATCACAACTGCTGCTGCAGAGTCACTTCCAATAGGACCTCGGTTTTACATCTCATCCGAAGAACGGAGCACAAAGATGTGAAGTGACTTTCTCAGGGTCACACACAGAGAGTCAGTAGCTGGGATTGAACCAGGAACATGGTAACAAGCCCCTTTCTTAAGCCTGTATGTCAGGGGTCAGTCCGTGGACCAATCAGCAGCAGTGTGGAGTAGTGGTTAGGGCTCTGGACTCTTGACCGGAGGGTTGTGGGTTCAATCCCAGGTGGAGGAGACTGCTGCTGTACCCTTGAGCAAGGTACTTTACCTACATTGTTCCAGTAAAAACCCAACTCTATAAATGGGTAATTAATAAAAATAATGTGATATCTTGTAACAATTGTGAGTCGCCCTGGATAAGGGTGTCTGCTAAGAAATAAATAATAATAATCCACCCTCTATATTAATATACATCGATATGTTGATTATACTGTTCTGTATAGGACAGGAGGGAGATGCAGACTGCATTTCATATTGTACAGCAGAGAGTATTTCAATCCAGATTATTACTTCATGTTTCCAAGGCTGTTCTGTTCCAATAGGAGGATAATTAGAAATTTGACTTGGGCGAATGTTACACTACATGGCAATACTTTTATAAAGATTTGGGTATATGGGTTGATGAGCATCTTTCTTCTAATTCCCATATTGAATACCTAAATTAGGTTTTCTTTTTAGGAACAAGAATTCTTTTTCTCAATGCAGCAGGTTGAAGTCAGTGACTGCTACTATCTTCCTTTTTTTTGATTATGGTGATTATATTTACAAGTTTTCTTCAGGCTCTACATACACTTAATATACCTTCATGCTGCAGATTTGTTCTGGAACGACCCCCTTTGACACGTCATGAGACTGGCTCTCACTTACAAAGCGGAGGCTTTTTCATTGGTTTTGTGTTTCAGGTTTTTAAAGGCTTGGTGCCTTCTTGTTTGAGTGCTCTGGTGGAAAGCACTAGCATTGGTTATAGTTTACGCTCTCAGGACTTTGTTAATTTGGCTGTTCAGACACATTTGGTAGAATTATTTTATTGCATCTCAACTCCCGAAGAGATGGAAGTGTTTTCATCATAGTATGAAGGTGGAATTTGATCATTTTTCGTTCTCTGGTTTTAAAGATCATATTTGGGGATTGTTTAGAACCTCCTGCCAATGCTTCTCCTTCAGTCCACATTAACAGTAGATTCATGTCCTATCTATTCTGCTCTTTGATTTCTGTGTGCTGCTGATTAAGTTTGAGCCACATGTTTTTATTGTGTTCCTTGTAATGGTCTTTTAATTGTTTTCCAGGACCCCCATGTAAACGAAGGTAAATAAACAAATAAAAAATAATCTCTCTCTCTCTCTCTCTCTCTAGATAGATAGATAGAAAGAAACATACACAACTTTTTCATATCTTAATAAGATGACACTATCTTATATTCTGTAAGGTCTTCTTCAATAGTCTTCAACTAGAAAACAGGCTTTAAAACAAGCAGCCGTGTATAAATATCTGGGCATTTGCAGGGCTCTAAACTGGAGAAGAAAGGGCAAGGTGAAAATGCCCTTCCGTTCAATACATGTGCAGAGGGCACCAAAGCCACTCAACTTAAGTCAAGGACAAAGTGTAGGATGTTGTGCAGTTTTGCTTAGGATTTATATATAAAGCTAAAACTTAAATAAAAAATAAAGCTAATTATTAGCCATAGAAAGAAACAACACAGTTTAACTCAATAATATCTATTTATTTGTTCAAAAAATGCTGTTCTTTAGCAAAAGCTGCCTGTACATTTTTAATTGTATGAACTGTCCTGTGTGTCTACTGGCTTGCTGGCATTGCGACAATTGAGCAGGGCACCCACGACAATTCCTACAAGGCCGCCATTCATTTCAACTTGATGCTTGACTGTTGATATTCAGCCATAGACTCATTGCTGGTGGATGGATGCATGTGATTGATAGAGGACTGTGCACCGATTCCAGCACCTGTAGTTCTGGGATATTTGTTTGTATGGTTGGATACCATTTTTACCATAAAATATGGTGGTGGACCAATATACATGAACAATACACATAAACAATATACGCAAGCAATTCTAGTGCAAACTGTTTAATCCCCAGGCACATCAATGATGCAGGTGTTTTCCACATTTTACATGATGTTTATTTAAAAAAAAAAAAAAACACTGATATAATAAATGTGTTCTATTGCATTTTAAATGTTCTCTATACCGCCCCCAACCCAAGATAAAAAGCTAAATAAAACAAATTCAGAGTATATACATTAAAAAATGCAGTAAAGAGGTAAATACTGGCAGTAACAACACATGAAGGGGTGATATAAGTATGGCCGCACTGCAAGTAATTGTGGATGCAAAATTCAAATTGCATTGCGCCCTATGTGAGCAATGCAAATTACTCAACAGGCACAAATAATGAAATGCAATTATGATAATGAGGGTCTCAATGAGCGCATCAATCTATTTAGCAGCAGCACTTGCAGAGTTAGGAGTACAGAGAGCTCTTAGTTACTCGCTTCTACAATGGTTTGCACCTTATAAGAAGAGGTGTAAAGTTTTTGGAGGGTCAGCAATTGCCTAAGTGAAAGCAAAATCCTTACATCTTATTATAATATTTTCACCCGATTAGTATCCAGATCCAGCCCAGTTCCATGCTCTTTTCTTAATTTGAATGCATTTCAATATCATTTTAGTGGATTAATGATGGCAAAGTGCAAATTTGACAGCGGTTGCAGAACGCCAGGTGAAAACCATTCTTTACATACATTTTTAGCAGCCAGTAAAATCAGACTTTACAGGTGCTAAACACGGTTTACGGTAGCATTATGGGGATTTTGCACCCGCAAATCACTTTGTGCGCATCCTTTCATCACCCCCAAAGAACCACAGTATTCTTCATTTCACAATAACACAATTCTGAGGAGCTCAACTCTTTTGTAAAACCTAAACTGTAATAATGGTGTGGTCAATTAGGAGGTCACTTGATAATACAAAATGTTCGAAAAGAAAATATAAAAAAATGGCTGTACAGAATTTTGCTGAAGGATCTGTGTCTTTCTACCTACTAATTAATTCAATAATCTATCTATCTATCTATCTATCTATCTATCTATCTATCTATCTATCTATCTATATATGTCTATATATCTATATATATATCTATATATATATATATATATATATATATATATATATATATATATATATATATATATATATATATTAAACTGAACCCCAGGACCGGGCACGGTTTCTAATCATGTCTTTGAGAGTTTTGGACATGTGAAAAATGATGAAACTCTTCAGAAGGGGTGCTATTCAAATTTCACTCAGACGCAGCGGAAGGTCTCCTTGCAGCTCTCCTCCTGCACAGGCACCGGCCCTTCCTCCTCTTCTGAGCGCCGGCACTCAGATATGGTTTCACTTTCGTCATTGAACAGAGACTCATCTTGAGACGTTCCTGAGGATTAAACAGGCATGTCAGCATAGCTGCAGAGGTCCCATGATATCAGACAGCATTCCTAATGAAGATTGGGGACCAGCATGGAGGTATAGACAGAGTGCAGCTCCGGCAGAACCCTAGATTATGGGGCTTACATAGCTATGGCATTCAATTGCAATAACTGAGAAACTGCTGGTGTAATAAGTGTGTAGTTACATTGCAATAACCACGACCATGGTGTAATTACCCCAGGTAACAAGAGGTTGTCTACAAGGCTATTTCCGTGCAATAAGACAGTAGTCACTGTGCTTCAGCAGCTGCTGGTAGTTGTTCAGTTACTGCAATGTGATGCATTGTTAAAAAAAGGCTAAATTGACTTTTAAAGTCAGTTTAAAAAGAAAAAGTCAATATTCATATAGTGTAAATTCTATTGCTGAGACAAACATGGGTTTTTCGTGTTCAAATATTCTTTCACAATTCAAACCAGTATTCAAATATTCTTCAAATAATGTTTAAGTAGGTGGGATAGTCTATTAATTTTATTACAGTAAATAAATCTCTTAGGAGCAGAATAATTCCCAGGGGCACCCCCATCGACTTTGTGAACGATGGAGAGGAACAGTGTTCTGTGCAGTGCTATATTTGCCTCTACCAGCAGACTGTGCAGCAGGACTCACCCAACCTGAAACATGAAAGTCCCTGACAGAGAGACTGACTGATTCTACAGCAATACACAAATAGGCTTCACCCAATTCACAGGGGTAAAGAAGTCTGGAAAACAAATCAATCTGAGGAAGACTGAAAATGGACTTGCTAGAAAGTTCTCCCGCTAATGCGTTGGAATGAAATGTTAGTTCTTACCCCTGCAGGAGTTCAAGCAGTATATGAAAGATAGAGGGTTTGGGAGCGTGTGTACTGACCTGTTGACATCTTCTCTTTTTTGGGCTGCCATGTCCTGTGGAGTAGGTAGACACATATTATTACAGTAAGCAGGACAAAGGCAGGAATGAGGCAGCTGATGAGAAATATACGACCTGCCGAGAGAAAGAGAGAGAGCCGGAGTGAGAGGATGAGTGTGGGAGGGGGAAAGAGTGAGAGAGGGGGTGAGAGTGAGACAGGGAGGGATAGAATGAGAGAAAGATGCTGGGAAAAAGAACAGTAGTGTCCTGTACACAAGGCAATGAGAGCGTGTGACATCACTCTATAACAATCAAACTATAAAACACTCTATAAAAGGAGTTAGCTGAAACGTCTGTCTACCTCACTGAATTGTGAAGTTTATGCCTAGATCAATGTTAGGCTCAAAACTTTTTATCTTAGTATTGAAAAGCAATGATGTTGTCATTATGAAAGCCAGTATGGCTTTGGAGTTGATAATCATAGTTTAAAGTGAAAATGTCTTGTGTAGTGTCTGGTATTGTAGAGAAGATGTCATCATATGCAGTTTAATAAGACACCCTAAACATACGTGAACTTTTTATCAAATCACAAAAATAGACTTTGTACTTAGAAATAACTATTAAACAAATGCTGTTGCTTGATGACATCTAGTCTGTAAACAGGAAAAGATGTACCAGGAGTGCTGATTTGAAGCCCCAGTGTTTTAGCTTTGTACAATTTGCAAATAATATTGCACAATCTATGCCGTTGTTGAGTTGTATGAGAATGCCTACATTTATTTTATTTTTTTAATTTATTCTTTAAATTATTTAAACCAGAAAAAAGTCTTACGTTTGGCTGTGAGTTTATTAATTTCATTTTCTGAAAAATTAAAAGAAAAAAGAGAATTGTGTTAGATGAATTAGAAGTGCACTCACCACATAACCAGGGTGCCAAATAAAGGGCAGACAGCTGTAATGTGTGTACAATGCCATGCTTTACCTGCTGGATTCAGTGTAATGCCATGCTGGTGCTGCTGGATTCAGTGTAATGCATGTATAATGCCATGCTGGTGCTGCTGGATTCAGTGTAATGTCATGCTGTACCTCCTGGATTCAGTGTAATGTCATGCTGTACCTGCTGGATTCAGTGTAATGTCATGCTGTACCTGCTGGATTCAGTGTAATGTCATGCTGTACCTGCTGGATTCAGTGTAATGTCATGCTGTACCTGCTGGATTCAGTGTAATGCCATGCTGTACCTGCTGGATTCAGTGTAATGTCATGCTGTACCTCCTGGATTCAGTGTAATGTCATGCTGTACCTGCTGGATTCAGTGTAATGTCATGCTATACCTGCTGGATTCAGTGTAATGCCATGCTGTACCTGCTGGATTCAGTGTAATGCCATGCTGGTGCTGCTGGATTCAGTGTAATGTCATGCTGTACCTGCTGGATTTAGTGTAATGTCATGCTGTACCTGCTGGATTCAGTGTAATGTCATGCTGTACCTGCTGGATTCAGTGTAATGCCATGCTGTACCTGCTGGATTCAGTGTAATGTCATGCTGTACCTGCTGGATTCAGTGTAATGTCATGCTGTACCTGCTGGATTCAGTGTAATGTCATGCTGTACCTGCTGGATTCAGTGTAATGCCATGCTGTACCTGCTGGATTCAGTGTAATGCCATGCTGTACCTGCCGGATTCAGTGTAATGTCATGCTGTACCTGCTGGATTCAGTGTAATGCCATGCTGTACCTGCCGGATTCAGTGTAATGTCATGCTGTACCTGCTGGATTCAGTGTAATGTCATGCTGTACCTGCTGGATTCAGTGTAATGTCATGCTGTACCTGCTGGATTCAGTGTAATGTCATGCTGTACCTGCTGGATTCAGTGTAATGTCATGCTGTACCTGCTGGATTCAGTGTAATGCCATGCTGTACCTGCTGGATTCAGTGTAATGCCATGCTGTACCTGCTGGATTCAGTGTAATGTCATGCTGTACCTGCTGGATTCAGTGTAATGTCATGCTGTACCTGCTGGATTCAGTGTAATGTCATGCTGTACCTGCTGGATTCAGTGTAATGTCATGCTGTACCTGCTGGATTCAGTGTAATGTCATGTTGTACCTGCTGGATTCAGTGTAATGCCATGCTGTACCTGCTGGATTCAGTGTAATGCCATGCTTTACCTGCTGGATTCAGTGTAATGTCATGCTGTACCTGCTGGATTCAGTGTAATGCATGTATAATGCCATGCTGGTGCTGCTGGATTCAGTGTATTGTGTGTATTATGCCATGCTGGAGATGCTGGATTCAGTGTAATGTGTTTATAATGCCATGCTGGAGCTGCTGGTTTCATGTGTGGTGGCTGGTTTACCTGCAGGCTCTTTGGCTGGGGTGGCTGGTTTAGCTGCAGGCTCTTTGGCTGGGATGGCTGGTTTAGCTGCAGGCTCTTTGGCTGGGGTGCTCTGTTTAACTCTTACACTGATTTCTAACCAACAAAAAAGAGACATTAAGGATTAGTAATGGTTGCAGTTTAATGCATGTATAATGCCATGCTGTACCTGCTGGATTCAGTGTAATGTCATGCTGTACCTGCTGGATTCAGTGTAATGCCATGCTGTACCTGCCGGATTCAGTGTAATGTCATGCTGTACCTGCTGGATTCAGTGTAATGTCATGCTGTACCTGCTGGATTCAGTGTAATGTCATGCTGTACCTGCTGGATTCAGTGTAATGTCATGCTGTACCTGCTGGATTCAGTGTAATGTCATGCTGTACCTGCTGGATTCACTGTAATGCCATGCTGTACCTGCTGGATTCAGTGTAATGCCATGCTGTACCTGCTGGATTCAGTGTAATGTCATGCTGTACCTGCTGGATTCAGTGTAATGTCATGCTGTACCTGCTGGATTCAGTGTAGTGTCATGCTGTACCTGCTGGATTCAGTGTAGTGTCATGCTGTACCTGCTGGATTCAGTGTAATGTCATGCTGTACCTGCTGGATTCAGTGTAATGTCATGCTGTACCTGCTGGATTCAGTGTAATGTCATGCTGTACCTGCTGGATTCAGTGTAATGTCATGCTGTACCTGCTGGATTCAGTGTAATGTCATGCTGTACCTGCTGGATTCATTGTATTGTCATGCTGTACCTGCTGGATTCAGTGTAGTGTCATGCTGTACCTGCTGGATTCAGTGTAATGTCATGCTGTACCTGCTGGATTCAGTGTAATGTCATGCTGTACCTGCTGGATTCAGTGTAATGTCATGCTGTACCTGCTGGATTCAGTGTAATGTCATGCTGTACCTGCTGGATTCAGTGTAATGTCATGCTGTACCTGCTGGATTCAGTGTAATGCCATGCTGTACCTGCCGGATTCAGTGTAATGTCATGCTGTACCTGCTGGATTCAGTGTAATGTCATGCTGTACCTGCTGGATTCAGTGTAATGTCATGCTGTACCTGCTGGATTCAGTGTAATGTCATGCTGTACCTGCTGGATTCAGTGTAATGTCATGCTGTACCTGCTGGATTCAGTGTAATGCCATGCTGTACCTGCTGGATTCAGTGTAATGCCATGCTGTACCTGCTGGATTCAGTGTAATGTCATGCTGTACCTGCTGGATTCAGTGTAATGTCATGCTGTACCTGCTGGATTCAGTGTAATGTCATGCTGTACCTGCTGGATTCAGTGTAATGTCATGCTGTACCTGCTGGATTCAGTGTAATGTCATGCTGTACCTGCTGGATTCATTGTATTGTCATGCTGTACCTGCTGGATTCAGTGTAGTGTCATGCTGTACCTGCTGGATTCAGTGTAATGTCATGCTGTACCTGCTGGATTCAGTGTAATGTCATGCTGTACCTGCTGGATTCAGTGTAATGTCATGCTGTACCTGCTGGATTCAGTGTAATGCCATGCTGTACCTGCTGGATTCAGTGTAATGTCATGCTGTACCTGCTGGATTCAGTGTAATGTCATGCTGTACCTGCTGGATTCAGTGTAATGTCATGCTGTACCTGCTGGATTCAGTGTAATGTCATGCTGTACCTGCTGGATTCAGTGTAATGTCATGCTGTACCTGCTGGATTCAGTGTAATGTCATGCTGTACCTGCTGGATTCAGTGTAATGTCATGCTGTACTTGCTGGATTCAGTGTAATGCATGTATAATGCCATTCTGGTGCTGCTGGATTCAGTGTATTGTGTGTATTATGCCATGCTGGAGATGCTGGATTCATGTATGGTGGCTGGTTTACCTGCAGGCTCTTTGGCTGGGGTGGCTGGTTTAGCTGCAGGCTCTTTGGCTGGGGTGCTCTGTTTAACTCTTACACTGATTTCTAACCAACAATAAAGAGACATTAAGGATTAGTAATGGTTGCCTTTTTACCTATATTGGGATGAATAATAAAAACAATTGGCAGGGAATGAAGCACTACTTTGTACTTGCTTGCTTTCTTAATAGATAATCATCCCCTAATGGTTCTGCTATATAGATATTAGCCCAAAGTGGTACAATTCTAGCAATTGCCGCTGCCCTATACTTGTGCTACCATTGCCATTGCATGGCCATTGCCCCTGTCTGTCTATCTGCATTGCCATTGAAGATCATTTGATAAGGGTGCAGTTAGCACTCTGTGGTCCCATTCTACTAATGGCAGCCTCATTCCATTGTAGCTGCCCTATACTTGCGCTACCATTGCCCCTCAGTATAATACAGAGCCATCGCATGGCCATTGCCCCTGTCTGTCTATCTGCATTGCTATTGAAGATCATTTTGTAAAGTACACTTAGCATGCTGTGATCCCATTCTACCCATAGCCATTCTGCTCTATTCTTGTCTGCTGGGGAGCCCTACACGTTTCTGTGCTGGCTCTCCTGTGTGTATTCAGTTAATTTAGCTTCAGTTTCCTTTACCTGCGGGGGGTGTGATTACAGCAGGGTATATACACCTTGAGCACTCCTCATCCATGCACTGTAGACCAGAGTTGCACTTGCAGACTGCATTGCTGTAGCGGGTACACTGCTTCTCATAGAAAAACCCTGGGGGGAGACCAGAGACAAACAGGGTAGCATTTATTAAGACGATACTTTAGATCACCTCCATTTACCTCACATTTCACGTCTTACCTGTTATTATATATATATATATATATATATATATATATATATATATATATATATATATATATATATATATATATTTATTATGTGGCCTCTATCATTCTCTACCATTGTTTTTGCATAGAAAAGGTCCTTCTGAAAAGTGAGAAGGGAAGTATGCTTAGTAGACTGACAAATAAAGATCTGAGCAGATCTCTGCATTGCCCGGTAAGTAAGAGAACCTGTTCCGTTCCTCCAGGCAGAAGCACAGAAGCACAGTGCAGGGTCAGCAGCAACACTGAGAGTGAAATCAAACACTAATCTAGGAGCGCAGAGCAGCTGCTAGGCTTGATTATGATGACAAAACCATTGTACAAAGTTAGACAAGTGCCTTATAAAAGGTTTTCATTTGTGAAATAGTCATGTAGTGTGCTAGAAAATGGGATCAGTCACAGTCATTTGATCACAGATGAATGCTCATGTTAACTGTTAGCACACGGGTTAAATTTACCCCACAAGTAACTAAAAGTTTCCTTCTTCTAAATAATAGCGAGACCACCAGAAGACAAGACCTCCAGAACCGAAACCAGACAAGACCTACGAAACACCCACGCACGAGTGAGCAATTCCTGGAACAGCAGCGTGAAGAAAACAGCTCAAGATGATGCTTTCTGTTTCTGGGATTAATAGCCAGAGAGGTTTCCATTGGCAAATGAGCTTGTTTTACCTTTGATTAGAAATGTTAAGAACAAAGGCTTTCGTTTCCAATGACATGCCTTGATAAGGGCTGATAGCTCTCATTTAGAGCATAAAGGGGTCTGCTTATCTGCTGTGATCACGCTGCTGGGAATTCCCCTTGACAGCGGTGGGTTTTATTGAAACGTGGTCGTACTGAACGTCCTTACCAAGCAACATTGCACTGGCAATATTATCACTGTCTCCCTTTTCACCTGTTGAAGATCCGGTTGCTTGTATTATATGCTTCAATATGTCAAAGACCCCCTATACTGTAGATGAGGGGTTTCTTCTGCTTAAAGGTAGAGGGTCTCGCTGCAATCAGACTAACAACAAAGATACCAGGCTGCACCAGCCTGTCAATGGGATTCCAAGCAGCTAGTCCCCCTGCCCTCCACGCAGATGGGTCTTACCAGGGGAGACTGCCTGGGGACCTCATTCTGAGATCTGAGCAACTCACACAATGCAAGGAAAGGGGAAGCATTGACCATGTCAGACCCTGCTGCTGCTAAGCTTTGCTGCTCTGTTGATCTCTCAGAGATCTCGGCACATCACACAGTCCGAGAATTACCTCCATGCTGAGCTTCAAATGTGTTCTTTATTTTGAACACTAGGGGGACCACCAAAAGACATTAAACAGAATGAAAACATATGAAAATATATGTGTGTGGGCGTGATCTAATCTTATAGATACATTGCGTTTGAACAAATTTTCGTTATTCCAGCAAAAATATTTTAAGATAAAAAAGTCCCTTTTGGAGGGGAAACTATTACTCAGCTAACTAATTTACATTTAAAACAAAACAGCAACAAAAAAAACCACTTGAAGAATAAAGTAACAGCCTAGATCTAGTTTTTACACAGACCCTGTCCTGGCTCAATTGCATTCTCATTGTGGATGTATTCTTTTCCAGCAGAGACTGGCTGAAGCAAGGCTCAAGAGATAGGCAGGGAGGCCATCACAGTGATGAAGAAGCACACTCTACTACACAAGAGCTTAAGCAATGACCTGCCCTGGTTCATCCTGTACAATAGCACAGTACAGGCTGTGCACTGTTAACCACTATGATGTCATAATGCTGATGTCACTAATGGTGAGAAGAAGCATCTCTGGCAATTCTACTCACACACTGATCACATCATGCCAGCTCTCTCTCAGAAGCCTCCTGGAGTATCTTACCTAACCTTATGGATTGATCCATATAAACACCGCTGTTTTCTTCTCCACAAACTTAAAGCCAATAATACATGATATTTCAGTATATAAAAAAAAGCAGTGACATTTTTTTTTTAATTCAGTGAAACTCTAGCCAAACTATAAAAAACAATATTGTTGCTTCAAAGGGAGTTCAAATTAAAAAGCAAATTAAACTACTACTACTTCAGAAGAAAAAAGCAAAAAAAACAGACACAAACCCTATTCTACGCAATGGAAGCTACCCCCCTGTGCCTTTTGGAAGCTTACAGTAACAACAGAACAGTACCTTAAAGTCTATGAGCCTGACCACTTAGTTATGTCAAGTTAATTTGGAGATTGTTCTGGAGTAAGTGGATGTTTCACTGGAGGAACTGGAGGGCTGGATTAAGGCAGGATATTGTGAGTAAAGCCTCAGGCAAAGCACTGCATAATTTCGGGAACTATTCAAAAGTAGCCTGGTACAGTATAACCACAAGTAATGGTTTCCAGGTACTTGCGGTACCACTCTAAAATTTGCAAACAGTTTCACTGCCTCAGTTAAACTAGAAAGAGCTGAATTGAAGTGGATGTGCATTGAAAAGATGTGAAGCTGTCATCATTACCCCCTTCACAGATGCGGCAGCGTTCACAGTTCTGCTTCTTGTTCTTCACTGGGTTGTAGGACCCTTCTGGACAGCGCGCACACCTGGTGTCCTCCAAATATGTGCACTTGTATGTCATGTATTCACCTGCAAAACACACATGATAAAACTGTCAGGTGTACTCTGGAAGAAACAAAGCAAGCAGGGGAACATTTCTTAATGACGTCTACAGTAGGTAGTTCATCCCCAACTTCACAAGAAACAAAAAACAACTTTGATAATGAATCCGTACATTTCAAACCTTACTTCTCTCTCTCTCTCTCTCTCTCTCTCTCTCTCTCTCTCTCTCTCTCTCTCTCTCTCACTCTCTGTCTCTATCTCTCTCTGTCTCTCTCTCTCTCGCTATATGTTTTTTAAAAGATGTATACAAAAGTTTAAAAGTTTAAAAATCTTTTATTTTCAGGACGTTTCTTTTATTCTTCAGTACTGTGAAGGTACTTAAAATAAAAAATACTGTACTGCACTGTATTTACTTTTCTTTTTAAACAGCTGAAGGGCTTTTGCCCGAAACGTCCTGAAAATAAAAGATTTTTAAATCTTTTAAACTTTCTGTGTACATCTTTTAAAAAATATTTTCTTTCATATGCCTTCAATTTTATACACTGCAGTTTTATATATATGTATTTTTTATAGGTATATATATTATCAATGTATATATAATCAATCATATATATATATATATATATATATATATATATATATATATATATATATATATATATATATATATATATAATTTGAAAAGGAAAACTGCTGTGCACCAAAAAGGAGCAAATTCAAAAAAAAAATGTAATGTAGGTGCACGAAAATGTGAATAATTGATCAATTATATCAGGACATTTTTTCAGACTAAAAGACTTTCTTGAGCTGGATGGAGAAAGAAGCATTGTAAACAAGCTGCTGTCATAAACAAGTTGTCTTTCAAAAGAAAAGTTCCAGAGGATGATGATGTCACGATGACTTCAGAATAGAATGTTCATTCCAAAGTGCCTCATTTGAAAATTAATTTGCTTTCTTTTGCTTCCTGGCTGCATTTTGTACCTAAATTACCTTTTTTCATATATATATATATATATATATATATATATATATATATATATATATATATATATATATATATATATATATATATATATAATCAGCATGTACTTACCAGCATCACATTTTGTACAGCATCTCTTGTTTTCAGGATAAGGATACCCATACTGTGTGCTGTTATCACAATCCAAAGACTTTGCACATCTTAACAGTGGCACCAGAAAGAGGAGCCACGGCAACAGGACCAGTGATCTGATATCCATCTTCTCTGTTGCTCTGTGGTGCTGCACAGTACCTCTCGGTGAGTGAGTGAGTGTATGAGTGACTGAATTGTGACTGAGTCCCACACTAAACATGTATGCTTAATGACTCATAAAAATCCCACCATCAGCTAAAAGCTTTTCATAATGAGTAGGGCATTAAATGGCCTTGTACCATCGTATTTAAATAATCTTTTAATGCCATATATTCCTAGATTTACTGTGCTACAAATTTAAAAACAAAACACTGGTGGTAGAGCATTCAGTTATAGGGCCCTACAACTCTGGAATGATCTGCCTAGCTTTGAAAGGGAAGCACCAAGTGTCACTTTATCTTGGGGGAGTCAACCAGAGATCGCTGGGGAATCCGGGGTGGGGCACCGCATTGGCTTTGTTGCTCCCGGGGTTGGGGAGGTGGGATCCGGCTTAGACTGTTTCTCTTCACTGCTCTCCGGCAACCCCTTCAGGCCAGGCAACAAGGGGCGGAGATTTGCTGTGCTAGTCTTTATCCTCCAGAAGCCGATAGCCTGCAGACATCCGCTCTCGAGTTCCTGGGTGTAAAAAAGACGCCAATTGGCCCATGGGATCGGAGGACGCCCACTGAGCGTCACATCCCAGAGCTGTGTGGGGAATCACCATGGTGAAGGAGAAATAATAATAATAATAATAATAATAATAATAATAATAATAATAATAATAATAATAATAATAATAATAAATGGGCATTCCAAATTGGGAGAAAATCGTGCATACTGGACATGTGCAGCACATTGTAAATACATACCTTAAGAAGTTGTGACCAGACAAAGTAAAGCAACTTACTTCCATGTAAATCTTCTAATCGTGTGCTTTTATTAAGTGTGGTGGAAATCCGTTCTATAGCTGATGAATGAGGTGCTAATAACCTTCATGATATTATCAGCCATTGGGATACTTTAAGTCCTGACTTGACAAAGTTCTGGGATCAGTCGGCTACTTGGAACCGGGCAAGCATTGATGGTTTAAATGACCTCCTCTCGTTCAGAACTTGTCTTATGTTCTAATTGAGTGTATCACAACCTTATATTTCCCATGGTTCTGATAGCTCCTACTTTGTGATTTTATTATTTAAACTAAGCTTGAAGCTTCATTTTGCTCTCAACCTAACCTAACTGTAACATTGCATATTAGAACGGTCTGGGGAACTGTCTGAAACCCCATTAATGCCACTGTGAGATACGTTCAGTCGTTCAGCATGCATTGTTAGACTGGTGTCCACTGATGAAGACCTTTGCCGAATCGTTTGTCTATTTTCTATTCAAGGATACCAAGATATTTAGTGAGTGAGCAAGCAATGGTGTGAATTGTGGGGTTCAGCTATTCATTTCTTGAATCATATGCTCAGAAATACATAACAATAGACCTTCATTTCAGGGGAAACTCCTATTACTTCTTGATTCATATTTCTATCATATTGGACTCTATAAAGGTTAGGCAACTAAGTTATCAAAATTAAATTGAAACTTACATTTTGAATGTCATTAATCAGCTGACGTTGATGTACATGCCGGAAATTATCTGTCATACATGAAAAAAAGTACAAATGAAGCCAAAAAAACGCCCACACATAAATCCTTATCAGATATACTTCTGCTACATTTTGGGGGTTTTATTTCATTTGATTGAATTTTTTGTTGCTTGTGTATTCTGATACTAGAGGAAGGAAGCGTGAACAAGAGCTTCACGGAAAACAAGAAAGAGAGAAGGAGCAGGAGAGAGAGAGAGAGAGAGAGAGAGAGAGAGAGAGAGAGAGAGAGAGAGAGAGAGAGAGAGAGAGAGAGAGAGAGAGAGAGATTGACAGATTGACAGATTGAGATACTATGTCAAACTCAAAAGACTTTTTTAAGCTTTTCTTAGCATGTTTGAAAGTGTTGTATACAGTAACTGGTGTGTATATGATATGCTGTGTATAAATGTGGTAACAAGGCTGCAATAGAGCCAATTTGAACCTGCCCCAGAACTGAATTATGCCAATTAAAACAGTTTTTATGGTGTTTGCTTACAGTCTTTGGCAAATTCTTTATTGGCACAATCATCAATGATTATTCTATACAGCCCCAGACAGTCATTCTAATCTCATTGGAAGGGAATGGTAACACTTTGAGGCGTAAACTCTTGTTGGAAGGCTTGCTTGCTCATTAAAAATCTTTTTCATGTGTGTCCCAGTACTTGCTGGAGGGGAATGTGCTTGTTGGAGTGGAGTGTACAACACACATTTGGGAAGGCATAGTCACACAGAACAGAAACAGAGTGACACATATTGATTAATGTTATTGTAGTAAAAACAAAGTTCAGCTACAAGTGAGCCCCCCACCCTGCACTTCCTTTACCAGTAAACCCAACCTCAGCGCTGTCACTGAATGAATGTGAGAGGGACTCAAACAGCTTGCCTGGGGGCTTCACAATGACTTATCTGAGCTGTTCAGATATTCGTCTCAATACACATACACAGGATCACTTTTTACAAGCTGTAGTATCAATTTAAAAACTCATTCCTGTACTCCACCTTCTGATGGTGTGTGCAACCATTCAGAATGGTTCTATGGCCGGTGGCTCTGGCTGCCATCATGGGAAACACTTTAAAGCAATGTCCACTATATGCCCTGTTAATTCATGTGAAATGAATTTCCTGTTTCTTTGTAACAATTGATGTTGATCATGTGTATAAGGCATGCATTCATGTGCCCATCAGGGGATTGTGAAAAGTGTTAATTCATGCAATGTACTGGAATTACATCGTAACTGCAGTTTGAGATCACTAGACTGGGCTGGAATTACATTGTAACTGCAGTTTGAGATCACTAGACTGGGCTGGAATTACATTGTAACTGCAGTTTGAGATCACTAGACTAGACTGGACTGGAATTATGTTGTAACTGCAGTTTGAGCTCACTAGACTATTCTTTAGTAAAATTACATTGTAATTGTTGCTTAAGTTCGCTAGTCTAAACTGCAGTAGAATGACTCGGACCTTCAGTTAGCATGACATCCCTGTTACTCATTATGTTATTTACCAAAGACTGACTCAGCAAAAATTAAGTGTCTGGGGACAGATTGAATTCATTTTTGTTACATCTATAATGTAGGCTTTGACTAATGATGTCTGCCTGTGCTTCTCGTAAGTATGTGGTTTCCTGCAATAAAAAGAAGTCTGATTAATGCCACTATATGTGGTTTAACTGTAGTTTACATTTAGGAGCTGTGAAAAAGGGTCTGTTTCGAAGGGTCTAGCATGAGAAAGGAGGCTTCATATGTGCATATAAGTGAAGTGAAGTCTTCAGTATAACCCTACAGATATTCAAACTGTGGGTAAAGCCTATTGCACATTGGATCATTTCTTTCAACAGATAGGTGGAATGGGAGCCCTATCAGTCCAGACATGAGAAACCAAAAGAGGGGAGGTGATACCTTTCATTGGACTAGCTAAACAATGACAAAGGTGGCATCAGAGCTTTATATATTTTTTTTAATTATACAAAATAAAATAAACAAAATGAAAACAAACACCTAGCTCTTGTCTTGAGCACTAACTAAAACACAGAAACAGGAACCTAACTAACAAACAGGACAGCTAAGCTGCTTACCTGTTAAAACAAAATCAGACAAAAACAAAACACACCATTTTTTAAACAAATAACACTTTAGTTTGGCAGGGAGACTTTAACTCTCTCCCTGCCACAAACACACATTTTCCCTGCGCAGGGCTAGTTGCCCAAAGGAAGGGGCCGCGATCCGGCGAGGAGGGACCCAAGTGGCTTGCCAGGAGCGACCAATGCGTTAGCCGGTAACCTGGAGGGTGTAGCGACAGGCAGAGATGTGAGGAACGCCAGTGACATCATATGACCGCGCAGTAACGTCTGAGATTCCAGGGGAAGCGGAGCAAGGGACCAGGCAAGCAACTGTGCCAGGTGGTGCCCCGACCTGGGCAGGGTGTCCAAGAGCCCGGCACAAAGGACCGCACCCATCAGCACCGGACTGCTTTGCAGGAGTGGAGGTTGGGGCTGTGGTGGAGGTATATTCCTCACCTCCTCTTCTTCCGACAGCTGCAGCTCCTGCTGCAGCTTGGGCACTTCCGGTTCTTGCACAGGCAACCCCGGTTCTGGTGTAGGGACCTCTGGCTCTGGTGCAGGTTCAGCTGCGGGCCGTTCTGGTTCAGCCGCAGATGCAGAGACTCCAGTTCCAGTGTCTGCACTCTTTGTTGTGGTGCAGGCCACACCACCTTCTGCAGCAGCAGCTCCAGCTCGGACACAGGGATGTCCAGTTCCCGTGCGGGCAACCCCTGCTCTTGCCTCAACTGCTCGTTGTGCTCTCACTGCCCGTGGGTCGCTTCCTGCATCCCCGCCGTGGACTTATCCACAGTATGTGAACCGTGCAGCAACTTTGTTGCCCCTTTAAAAACCACTGACCCAAAAAAACACTGACCGAAAACAAAAAACAAAACACACCGTTTTTTAAACAAATAACATGAAAAGGCTTTACACAGTACCTTTGTCTTTCAATATGCTTGAGCACACTATCAAGCTGGCTTCTTCACACACATCAGCCCAGAACAAACTGGCTGCACCTTTTTTAAACCCTGCACACTGGCACTCATTTACAATCATTACCAGGTGTGGGTGATAATTAAACAATAAAATAATTAACTATTTAGTTAGGCAGGGAGACTTTAACTCTCTCCCTGCCACAAACACACATTTTCCCTGTGCAGGGCTAGTTCCCCTGCCACTATATATATATATATATATATATATATATATATATATATAAAGTGGCTCTCAAAAGTATTCACCCCCCTTGGACTTTTCCACATTTTATTATGTTACAATATGGAATCAAAATGGATTTAATTTTAATTAGGAGTTTTTGCCACTGATCAACACAAAAAAAGTGCATAATGTCAAAGTGAAAAATAAAATCTACAAATTGTTCGAAATTATTTACAAAATAATTGAACAGAAAATAAATGATTGCATAAGTATTCACCCCCTTTGCTATGACACACCTAAATAAGCTCTGGTGCAACCAATTGTCTTTAGAAGTCACATAATTAGTTGAATGGAGTCCACCTGTGTGCAATTAAGGTGTTTCACATGATTTCAGGTTAAATACACCTGTCTCTGGGAGGTCCCACAGTTGGTTAGTACATTTCCTAACAAAAACTACATCATGAAGACGAAGGAACATTCAAAGTAAATCCGGAATAAGGTTCTTCAAAAGCACCAATCAGGGGTAGGATATAAGAACATTTCCAAGGCATTGAATATCCCCCGGAGAACAGTAAAGTCCATTATTAAGAAATGGAGAGAATATGGCACAACTGTGAATCTGTCTAGAACAGGCCGTCCTCAAAAACTGAGTATCCGGGCGAGAAGGGCACGAGTCAGGGAGGCCACCAAGAGGCCTATGGCAACTCTAAAGGAGTTACAGTCTTCCACGGCTGAGCTGGGAGACACTGTGCATACGGCAACAATAGCCCAGGTGCTTCACAAAACTGGCCTTTATGGGAGAGTGGCAAAAAGAAAGCCATTGTTGAAAAAAACCCACATCAAATCTCGGCTAGAATTTGCCAGAAGGTATGTGGGAGACTCTGAGACCAAGTGGAAGAAGATTCTATGGTCTGATGAGACCAAAATAGATATTTTTGGCCTCAACGCTAATCGCTATATTTGGCGCAAGCCTAATACCGCACATCATCCTGAGAACACCATCCCTACCGTGAAGCATGGTGGTGGCAGCATCATGCTATTGAGATGCTTCTCTGTGTCAGGGCCTGGAAAGCTTGTGAAGATAGAGGGCAAAATGGGTGCAGCAAAGTACAGAGAAATCCTGGAGGAAAACCTGCTGAAGTCTGCAAGAGACCTGAGACTTGGGAGAAGATTCATCTTCCAGCAGGACAATGACCCCAAACATACAGCCAAAGCCACACTGGGGTGGCTTAAAAACAAAAGGTCAATGTCCTGGAATGGCCCAGTCAAAGCCCGGACCTCAATCCAATTGAGAATATGTGGAAAGAGTTGAAAATTGCTGTTCACCAAAGGTCCCCATCCAACTTGACGGAGCTTGAGCAATTTTGCAAAGAAGAATGGGCAAAAATTGCATTGTCCAGATGTGCAAAGCTGGTTGAGACTTATCCAAATAGACTCATGGCTGTAATTGTTGCCAAAGGTGTCTCTACCAAATATTGACTCAAGGGGGTGAATACTTATGCAATCAATTATTTTCTGTTTTGTATTTGTAATTAATTTCGAACAATTTGTAGATTTTATTTTTCACTTTGACATTATGGAATTTTTTTTGTGTTGATCAGTGGCAAAAACTCCTAATTAAATCCATTTTGATTCCATGTTGTAGCACAATAAAATGTGGAAAAGTCCAAGGGGGGTGAATACTTTTGAGAGCCGCTGTATATACAGTGCCTTGCAAAAGTATTCAGACCCCTGACCAATTCTCTCATATTACTGAATTACAAATGGTACATTGAAATTTCGTTCTGTTTGATATTTTATTTTAAAACACTGAAACTCAAAATCAATTATTGTAAGGTGACATTGTTTTTATGTTGGGAAATATTTTTAAGAAAAATAAAAAACTGAAATATCTTGCTTGTATTCAACCTCCACACAATAATATTTGGTAGAGCCACCTTTCGCTGCAATAACAGCTTTAAGTCTTTTGGGATAAGTATGTACCAGCTTTGCACACAGTGTCGGAGTGATTTTGGCCCATTCTTCTTGGCAGATTTGCTCCAGGTTGTTCAGGTTGGTTGGACGACGCTTGTGGACCGCAATTTTCAAATAGTGTCACAGATTCTCAATGGGATTATATACAGAACTTTTGCCTTTGCATACGCAGGCTGTGTGTGTGTGTCAATCTCTCATCATTGGTGTTAAGACATTGTAAGGTGAGGGTTTTTTCACACATCCTTCTTGTGGTTTTAAAAGCATCGATTGAAGAAATATCTATGTTTATTTTACAATATTTCTAAGTAATCAGTAATCTTTGCATCACTCAGCAGTACTCTGAAAAGGCAAACCTGCATATTTCTTTAAAATATGAATGACCTCTTTGATGGGAAAATTTCCCCATCATTTGTGCGTCAGCAGTAGCCAAGATCATCTCAGAAAGAACAAGCAAGGATTCAGTCACTGCTTTTACAAGTACAGCAAAGGCTAACTTTGAGAGGGCTGAGTCAATTAGAAGTAATGAGGCGTTGAAGTACACAGAGAGCCCAGTAGGCACTCACTGCATGGTAATCTGGGGCTCAAGAACCCAGGAAGTATTATAAGCAGGTGCTCACACCCACCCCACCACAGGTTTTGTTTTATTTGATAAAGGTGATTTATGATCTATCGTGGTAAAAACATTACCCTGGAATCAAACTTGAATGGCTAAAATAAGAAGGTGCAAATACATGTCTCAGTCCGTACTGGTACAGTTCAGTCACACTGAAGTGTGGAGGCTTCACAGTCACAGCGATTGGAGCTGTTAAAAAGTAAAACATTCAAGTTGAGCATTAGTGAAGAGTATGTGAGTATGTTCATTATTGTAGTAATTCCTAGTTATTTAATCAGAAACTGTAGCCCCCAACTCCACAAACCTGCCCCTATGGAGAGCCCTGAGCAGAGCTGTAACTGTATCTCAGAGAGAATCTGTTCTAAGCAGAGCTGTAACACTATAACTCAGAGGAGAGAATATGTTCTGAGCAGAGCTGTAACTCTGTAACTCAGAGAGAAGCTTTTCTAAGAAGAGCTGAAACTCTGTAACTCAGACAGAATCTGTTCTGAGCAGAGCTGTAACTAACTCAAAGAGAGAATATCTTCAGACTTATCTGAGCTTCACTGAGGAAAGGTCGTGAAACCTGTTAATTGTGCAATCAGTTTCAGTTTTCTCTTCCTATCTGATGATCTGTGGCAAACTCTGTGGCTGACAGACTGCACGCAGTTTGGAAGTCAGCTATATGATACAGGCACCCTTATTGGCACAGTTCTACATTAAGGGCAGCTTTTGTTAAATATTTCTTCATATAGACTTCAAGGACTTGGTGCCAACAGGCCTTTCGGATTCTCTAGAAGCAAGTGAAACATGGCACATAAGCCTCTGACTGTAGAAAGTTTAGAAAAGTTAACCAGTATTTTTGCATGGTATGTTACACAACATTTTTCTATAGGAGGCAGTGTGGTCCAGTGGTTAAAGTCCAGCGCTTGTAACCAGCACGTCACCTCTGCTATTGACTCACTGTGTGACCCTGAGCAAGTCACTTAACCTCCTTGTGTTCCATCCTACGGATGAGATGTTAAATCAATGTTCTATGGTGGGCCACTATGAAAGGCTCTATATAAAGATATCCAGGGCGACTTACAATTGTTACAAGATATCACATTATTTTATACATACAATTACCCATTTATGCAGTTGGGTTTTTACTGGAGCAATCTAGGTAAAGTACCTTGCTCAAGTGTACAGCAGCAGTCTCCTACACCTGGGATTGAGCCCACAACCCTCCGGTCAAGAGTCCAGAGCCCTAACCACTACTCCACACTGCTGCCCTGATTGAAGAAATGCTGATCCTTTACCATGTTTTCACTGTTACACTTTCCTATGCGTATACTGTGGGAAACTTTTATAAGGGTTCGTTTACCATGGCTTGTTTTTAATATGCTTTACCATTCCTCTCTGTGCTTTATCATGTTTGCCTATGCTTTACCAGGCCCACCAGGAGGGCGGGGAGGACGGGAAATTTCCCGGGGCCCAACGCCCTGAAGGGGCCCAACGCCTGAAGGGGGCCCTGATGAAGGGGAACTTTTTAAAAAAAATATATATATATATAAAAATATATTTCAAAACAACTAGCCCTGCACAAGACCCTTTGCGTTCCCACCACCACATTAAAAAGAAAAACTCCCATACTGCACACCGAGCCGATGTGCTTCTGTGGTGTAATGATTGTGTATCCAGGCGCTGTCAAACATTTCCTTTCACACAATGATTTGAACTTTCACATTTCATATTTTACTCCACCAAAAAGCTGAAAAAAGGCAGAGCAATTTTATGTATTTTTTAAAGACTTTTAAAAACTTTAATAGAACCCTAAAGTTGCACAATATATACTACAGTATGAATTATTCTATTATTAAGATTTATAATTTGCTCAAAACAACGTGGTGCAGCAGTTTGTTAGAAAAATGGTATCGTGTAAAATAACTAAAGTACTTTCTTCAGCTGGTGGTAAACACAATTAGAGAATGATCGGTTATATTGCTTAAAATACAAATATATTTACCAATACAGGCTATTGGTTAAGAGCAGAGATGAGTGGTTTATTTTTTGGCATGGGATAAATAAAACAGTGTATAGCAACACCATTAAAATGTAGTTTATGCTAAAAACGTATGTTATTTGATGTTAAGTAAGGTTCCGATTAATGACTATTACACGTGGAGTTTGTACAAAAAAATATTTATTCACTTACCTAAAGAAGTTTGAATACTGTAAATAAAATTGAGTCTACAGGTAACCGGGGTCTGAGGCAGATAGGTAAGTTTCTGCTTCAAGTAATTTTAAATTAACTACATTCAGTAACATTGTAAGGTGGTGCTTGAATTAGGTGAGGTAGTGTGTGATTAGTACCAGGTGAGTGTGGTTAAATTGAATAGAAGTTGATGTGCTATTTGATTGGTTTCCACACAGTTTAGTTGTTTCTTTTCCCACCCAGTTGTTGTATTAATCAGGCAGGCTATTCAGCGCCGGCATGAAGCTCCAGCAAACCGAAGCGCCTCAAAAAAAGAGCCGGGAGTCTAGCTGTGGGAGTCTAGCTGTGGGAGTCCAGCGAGGGGAGGCCTGCACCGAGATGCTGTTCGAATAGATCCGAACCTATCAGCGCTCTGGAAGATGCCATCTACTGGTCAGGTCTGTACCCTCCACCCCACCGCTCCCACTGTGCCTATTTGTCTTGCCTGTCCTGCTATGACTGTCTCCTACATCCCTGTTCTATCCTCTCGCCCTCGCCCTCTTCCCTCTTTCTGCCGCTGCTCCTCCAACCCCTCTAACCTCATCACTCTGCCTCTCCCCCCCTCCCGCACACTCTCTGGTGCACTCTGGAACTGTCACTCTTCTGCTAACAAAGCTGATTTCATCTCTGCCTTTGCCTCCCACCTCTCTCTCTCGATTTCCTTGCTCTCACTGAAACCTGGCTGTCACCTGATAACACTGTAACTCCTTCCACCCTGTCCTCTCTATACGTCCTGTCCCATACCCTGCGTCTCACTGGATGGGGAGATGGAACTGGTCTTCTCCTCTCTCCCTCCTTAGTCTTTTCTGTCCCCTCCGACCTCTCCTCACTCTCTGTTAATACCTTTGAATTTCATGCTGTCCAAATAACCTCTCCCTGTCAACTCCTGCTAATTGTACTGTACCACCCCCCTGGACCTCTCGCTCACTTTCTCGATGACCTTGACTATCTACTCTCCTCCCTCCCCTCTCTGTCTACCCTAACTGTCCTGTTAGGTGACTTCAATATCCCCCAGCCACTCTGCCGGATTCCTTCCTCTCCTTCACTCCTTCGACTTCTGTCTCTCTCCATCCCCCCTACCCACAAAGCTAGCTGTCAACTGGACCTCATCTTCTCCAGGGCCTGCTGCCCCTCCACCCTCTGTCACCCACCTGGACCTCTCTGATCACTATTTCATCTCTTTTTCTCTGTCTCTCCCCTCTCTCCCTGCTCCTCCTACCCCCACTGTCACCTCTCGTCGTAACCTCCGCTCTCTCTCCCCCTCTGTCCTTGCCTCCACTGCTCTCTCTCACCTCCCTCCTATCAACTCCTTCTCACAACTCTCTGTAGACTCTGCTACCTCCACCCTCTTCTCCTCCCTCACCTCCTCCCTCGACTCCCTCTGTCCCCACACCTCCCGACCTGCTCGCCGCTCCTCTCCCCAACCCTGGCTCTCCTCTGCACTCCGCTCAGCAAGAATCTGCTCTGGCCTGGTTCTCCTCCTACTTCTCCAACGCCAACCTTTGACTCCACCATCCCCTCCCGTATCTCTACCTGTCTGTCTGCTATCTCCTCCTGGATGCACTCACATCACCTCAAACTCAACCTCTCTAAATCTGACCTCCTTTTCTTTCCCTCCTCCTCCTCCCCCTCCTCTGATCTCTCTATCTCTGTTCCTCTGGAATCTACCACACTCTCTCCCTCCTCCTCAGCAAAGAACCTCGGAGTCACCCTGGACCCCTGCCTCTCTTATTCCCAGCACATCTCCACTCTGGCACGCACTTGCCGATTCTTCCTGAGCAACATACGAAGAATCCGACCCTTCCTCACCAACTACGCCACCCAGCTCCTGGTCCAGGCCCTGGTACTCTCCCGCCTAGACTACTGCAACTCCCTCCTGGCTGGCCTCCCTGCGTCCGCCACCCGTCTGCTCCAGCTCATCCAGAACTCCGCTGCTCGCCTGGTGTTCTCTCTGCCTCGCTTCTCCCATGCAACTCCACTGCTCCGCTCACTCCACTGGCTCCCGATCACCGCTCGCATCCAGTTCAAGACTCTTGTACTAGCCTACAGATGCCTTGACCAGACTGCACCCAGCTACCTCCAGACCCTCATCTCTCCCTACACCCCCACTCGACCTCTCCGCTCCTCCTGCACTAGAAGACTGGCTCTACCTCCTCTCACGCCCCTGCCTCCAGAGCCGCTCCTTCTCCACCCTCGCCCCGCAGTGGTGGAACGACCTTCCTACAGATGTCAGGACTGCTCAGCCCCTGACCACCTTCCGGTGCCTCCTCAAGACTCACCTCTTCAGACAGCACCTGTAGAACTCCTCTTTTTTCCCTATGGACACTCTTCCTTAAATGCGCTTTACTTGCTCTTATCTGCCCCCTATTTTACTGCATTTAATCCTGTACTTTAGTGTACTGTAGTCTGTCAAGTCTTATTTAATCTGTAGTATTTTGTATTTAATTATGTCCTGATGTAACTATCACTGACACTGTTATCTGCTCCGTTACTGAATCGTATTTTGTCATACTTGTACTTGCTGGAATCAAAGTCATTGTATTTATCTTGCTCTTAATTGTATTATTACTTGTACTGTGATTCTTGAAATGTATTTTTGTTTATGACTGTAAGTCGCCCAGGACAAGGGTGTCTGCTAAGAAATAAATAATAATAATAATAATAATAATAATAATAATAATAATAATAATAATAATAATAATAATAATAATAATAGTGAAACTTCTAGGCGTCGTTGACAGTTTCCTTTAAACCCATTATCAAAATAGTGTATCAGTTGTGTATCAGTTAAAATTATCTTCCTCAGACGCTGCTAAGATTGCAAGTATCATTGCTTGGTTTAGAAGCTTGGTTTAGTATGGTTTAGACTACAGTATACTACAAAGTCGGATGAATGTACTGTTGCAAGGAGGTGCACCAAACAGGGTTTAAAATTGACTGACAGGTTGGGTCAAATTGTCAGTTTCCTTCTCATGATACTGTGTTTTTTTTTAAATTATAACAATGATACTATCCTTCGTATTTATATTTGCATATGTTACACATTTGTATCACTGTAGCTGCCGGTGTGCGGTGCCAGTAATTCAGATTGTATCCTCCCTCGTTTCAACAGGTATCGCTATTGTCTTAATTATCCTAACTTTTTTCCGCCGAAGGCTGGTATGAGGCACGTCTTCATGGAAGGTTTTGGGGTACTATTCAGCACAGACATCTGCAGTTATATTCTGCGTGCGCGATTCATCCTGTAGTTTAGACGGAAGCTGTCGGGTACCAAAATAAACTACAGCAAATCAACATGCCTGTATTTCTGATTTAATAATAATAATAATAATAATAATAATAATAATAATAATAATAATAATAATAATAATAAAACGGTTTCCCATGTGAGACCATTTCTGGGAATCCTGGTAGGATTGGTGATTAAACCTGTTTGTTTTTGATTAAAAAATAGTGTAGTGTTGGGTCTACAGATCTACGCAAAATAAAATTAAAGTAGGTGAGTAGAAGACGTTCTTATTACGTACTGTTTCATACATGCTAACATTCTGTATTAAGTATAATTCAGTATTGAACTCTTGATTTGGTATTTTGATGTTTATAAATAAAGGTTAAATTAACGTTTGGGGAGGAGGGGCCCATTTTCCTCTTCCTCTGCCACTGCTGAGTGGTGTTATAATGTTGGTCTACCAATGAATAGATGCATGTTCATCACAAAGACAAATATTGGATGTTGTTTTTAAATGAGAGGTGTACATAACTGTTTAGTCACAGGCCATTTCAATAATGGATGTTGTTTTTAAATCAGAGTAGCGGAACTGTTTAGCCATCGGCCATTTCAGCTACATATTTACAGAAACCGGAAGCCGTTGTTTCTTTAGGCAAACCTAACTTTCTCGTTCATTAATTCTTGTAAAATCTAATGGCAGGTTGTCTATTGAATTTATTCTCCACTGTTGATCTTCATGAAATGTGCAGACCGTGTCCCCAGCCCAGGACAGTGTCCTCCAGCCCCTGACCACGGTTTGTGTCTTTAAACTAAGCAGCAGCAGGGTCAGGCAGGGCAGTGTTTGGTCTTCATCGTTGTGACAGGGTAGCGTTGCGGGCCCAGATGGTATTCGGCCGGCAAAGAGACTCAGAGACAAGGAAACTGCAGTTAACGCGCTTCTATGCTGTTTAATAAACAAAAGGAAAACCAAAAAAGTCAAACAAAACACTGCTCACAGAGCAAAAATAAAACAGTTAAACAAAAACAAAACTTTCACAGTAAAACATTCACAAAATAACTGGCACAAGGGCCCAAACAAAAGGTTTAAACAAAATACAGAAATGTAGGCTGGGCATTAGCCTTCACTACAGTTTCTTTCTCAAAAAAACTAAACACACACGCATGCAAAACACCTCCACCAAACAAAGGATTTTCCCCTTTTTTATAGCATGTTGCTGGAGCCTAATTATCAATGATTCAATTAGCTCCAGCCACATTCTCACATGTATTTTGGCAGGGATAGGAAATTAACCCCATCCCTGCCAACCACCACCAAATCACCCTACAACAATATTATTTACAGGCAGGGCCCTGCCCTGCTACAATCGTATTATTGCTTTTGTTAAATGTTCTGTTTTGCAGTGAAAGTGACCATATATTTTGGCTTCCTACTTCACTTACTTTTGTCAAAACATGTGGGTTGCTATTTCAAAACTTTAGGAAACCGTGGGTTTGTTTTCAAATATATTTTTTTCATACTTTCAGTTAGACGATGTTGAAGGATCAACACTTGTGAATACACGACACACAACACCTGCCAGGAAGAGGAAGCCTAGTCATTTTGTATTGATTTATTTCAATATTTTTTTTATCATGTGGTGGGTTGGGGGTGACAAAACCGACGGGCTGTTTTTCCTTTTTGCTCCAGTGTTTCAGTCCTGGCCTGGCTGCTGACACCTCGTTACTGGTTCAGGGCAGATTTCTGACACATGCTTGCTATACTGCCTGCATCTTTCCTGTGCTGAGACCACCTGGAAGAATGTGTATGTCACAAATGACCAAAGTTTGAATTGCTTTATTCACTTTTGGTTTTATTGTATGCTGTTTTAGTTCCACTATTTATTGTATTTTTCACACTGTGTGTTTTATTTATTTTTATACCCAAAGGGAGACCCCAATAAGGAGTTTTATGTGTGTGTTTTTACCCTTTTAATTATTTTATCACTGTCACAAGTGATTGGGACCTGAATTGTAGTCAGGTGCAAGTCATCTGCATCCCTTGATTAGTTCCCCTATATAACTAGAACTAAAAGAACATAGAGAGGGAGGATGGGATGGAGAAACACATTGGAACTGGACTGTGGCCATTTTGGACAAGGAAGAGAAGCAGCACTGGAGCCTAAAGAACAAATACATTTAAGAGAAGCAGCACTGGAGCCTAAACAACAAATACATTGAAGAGAAGCAGCACTGGAGCCTAAAGAACAAATACATTGAAGAGAAGCAGAAGGAAATAAACCAACACAACTAAATGCAGTGAAGACTCTACATCACAGAAAAGAAAGTGAAGGACTCGTTGCATTGTTGAGATTAAGAGAATACGGTTTCACAACGGACTGTGAGTATAACTCGTGTTATTTATGTAAGCGTCCCGTCTGATGGATGCTAGTATTCTAGTTATTGTTAACTGTCACACGACTCCAGTACATAGGGACTGTGAATGAAATAAGTATACTGTGGGGCTGGAAGACACCTCGATGGGTGAGGCTCTCACCTACTAGCTAAGTATCAGTGGACGGGTCGGAAGACTAATGCTCTTGTAGGGAGGGGCCGAATGCGGAGTGTGTGAATTAGCCCAGCTCAGAAAGTGAGACAGGGAGGGAGAGCGAGTATTAAGGACGGATTGTTTTCATTGTTTCTCCAGCATCGACGTCGTGTAGGAAGGAAGCACCCCCTGGAGGCGGGCGTGGGATCTGGATGCAGGGTATTGGCAAGAAGCTAGTTGGACATTTGTGGATTCGTGGACAAATTGAAGTGCCTGCATTATGGTGAAGACCACTTTGGAGAAGATTGCTTGTTGTCCTTTTGAGGAATGAGACACTCGCTGGCCATTGAAGGTCAGGTGACACTATACTGGCTTTGTGGACAGAATTAATTTAATAAATTAATTTACCTTATAAATAGTGTGGGACATTTTTAAAATCCTCCGGTGGGACTGAACTATACCATTTACTTTAATATATACTTACTGTATATATTAAACAAAAAAAAGTTATTTTAGAGGGTATAGGTGTTGACATTTCTGTGTGGGAGACAAAAAACCTGTTCTGTTGATTTGTTTGACATAGTAAAGAACAACATTTTACTTACCTGTCTGTGTGGTCAGTCTGAGATACAACTGGGGGGGGTTTATAATAGAAAATACTCGCCTGTAAAGTCATGCACATATCGACCCCTGACATATATCCTTTAGGGAATCCTTGTGAGGGTTTGGGTTTCTCAGTACCATTCTAAATGCCTGATTAACTCACAGAACACATGTAAATATTTTCATCTGGCAGCTGAGTGATTTCTTCACAGGCCTCTCTACGACAATAAGATTCAAATAGAACATATTTTTATAGTATTGAAAGCACCCATAATGCATTGCTGGACAACACTCTCTCAGTTGATTGGCGTTTCTGCTGGGTCCTAGTGGAAACCTCTACACTGACTAGTAATTATACAAATAAATGATTGTGAAATACAAGTTTTACTACTGCAATGTGAGGGGGACATTAGCCCATTAATGAAAAACAATAAACACAGTATCTCTCCCGTCCTGGGTGTGTGCTGTAGTGCTCGTGGTGGGTGATACAAATAGTGCAGTGCTGTTCCGGGTTCAGTGCTGGCTCTTAACGACAGCTCCGGAACGTGTTAGCTGTCTATAAACACACAAGTAACAATTATAGACAAGACAAACAAAACAAACACTCACGATACTCTTAATACACAGTGCACGGGTCCTTCCGGGCCTATTTCGAAACCAAAAGCGAAGGAAAAGATTTGCGATTCTCCGGCCCCTTTATGCTATCATGAAGGACCCCTTGGTAAACGATTTCAGCTGACTCTATTGCCTGTAGCTGCTACCTCATTTACCTTCCGGGTCAATATGTTCCTGCAAAGGAGTCTCGCCTTTTTCCGGGGAATGAACTGTTAGGCCAGCCCGTCCAAAGCCTTTCCCTTTCGCTACTTCATGCCCTCACAGGTCGGGAGGGAGATTTACAACCAGAACTCATTATATTTTTGTCACACCATGTTACTGTCTCTGATGTGTAGTGAATCATCTATCAATGGGAACTGGAACCCATTCACAGGGCACACTGTGGCAGTGTTGGAGCTCATCAGCACGCTAGGGAACTCAAACTCATTCACAGGACTCATGTGCTGTCGCAGCCCCAGGTGCTGAGCCCTACCCCCGTGAGTCACATTCCTCCTGAGACACATCACAGGGTTTCTCCAACATTCCTTCCATAGCAGTGACTTGATTTTGCCAGGAGGGCTATGAGTTTGTGCGTGTGAGTTTCAATCACTCCTCTTTGACTCACATGAATGCATCTCAAAATGTAACAAAATCATTGATTTAAAGCAGTTAAATGCTGTTCTTGTGATTGGTGTGCAGTGACCTGTTCCGCTCTCTGTCTTTGTTGTGTAATAGCACACAGGACATTGATTCAGGCACTCAGTCTTTCTGAATCTACTCTTTCATTGTGATGGAATCCCGTACTACTGGTTAAAGGTGTTTTTATTTTACTTTATTTTGGTGCTTCCTTCCTTCACACAGAAAAACACGTAAATTGGTCCAAAGATTTCAGAATTTCCTTTTAAGGGATACTAGTTTGTCGCCTTCATTTTCTTTTAGATTCTATTTCTTACTGCTTTAAATTCTTATTGTTGCGTGTGTCCTGTATGAGTCGCTGTGGCTGTTTCTGCTCAGATCACTATTCACCAGGTGCACTGACTATTCCAGCAACAATTGTGTGGGGAAGCATATTAGCTTTTCACTGTGCAGACAGGTGAAGCACTGTGTTCTGGTGCCTGTGGTATCAATCCACTAGTGACAGCCTGCTGCTGCTGTGCTGTCAATGGGGCCCTTGGTAGCGTTTCTTTAGCCAAGTTGTGCAGTGTTACTTTATTGCAGGATAACGGGATAAGATCATCATCAAAGGTGAATTTATTTCAATTATGTAATTTCATGTTGACAGCATAATTAATAACATGATTTTCTAGATGATATATAACCACTTTCAACAGACCTCTTCCATAAAGTTTTTCCAGTGTGCTTCCCCGAGAGAATAGCTATCAAGCCTGGCAAATAATGATCAGAAAGAAGCATAGAGAATTAGAGACCTTCATAGTGTAATAACAGGACAGAAACTAAGCAGCAGGGCAATGCACATGATTTCTGTCACATCACCCAAAACAACACAACCACCGTGGCAAGAGCTGAGCCGTGCACATGATAGCCTGAGCATGTGAGCTTCTCCTATTTGCAAATAGAGAATCATGTTCTAACTGCCGTCTACTTGTGGTTTCATTGTAAGCATTTCCCAACCACTGTGTTTCCTAATGCGTTGACGCGAGATTCACACAGAATTACATGTTGTGCATTTCCTGTGGAGGGGTAACTCCTGTGATTCACTAGCCATTTACCAGTGAGTGTCCATACACCTCTCTCTGTGGTGGACCTGTGTCCTATTGGCCATGCTGACACAGCAAAGCAATGGTTCTGTACTGTATGGAAGGGCAATGGTAGCACAAGTGTAGGGCAGCTACAATGGGGTGAGGCTGTGTGACCGGGGTGGCTTGTGGGAAATGTCAGATCAGGAAGAAACACACCAGTACTGCGGGAAGAAGCACTGCTACATGGATTTATTGTAAATAAAAGGCTTGAACACAAAACAAAAAACAGTGACCAGAACACGAAACGCCACGATGGCTTAAACAAACAGACGTCTCTCGTTCTTACTCCCTGAACACCCAACCCTGATCAGCAGAAGCTGCGGGTTTGTGGTCGAGGGATTAACTGGCTATCAGTTGCCAAGTTTATCCCTCAAACACGTTCTGCACAGGCTTTGTCATAAGCGCGGTGGACATCCAATCTGTCAATAATCACTCACTGCTGACCACACATTCTCACGATTTTAGCATTTTAACCCCATCCATGCTGTAAAACAATAATAACATTAACACACAAAACACACAGGGGCGGGGTGTACCCCACCACAGGCTGCCATTGGTACAATGGGGCCACATTATGCAAACGGTACCCTTCGCAAATGATCGTCAAGGGCAATGCAGACACACAGACAAAGCCAGACAGACAGACAGAGTCCTACTGTATCAGGACCTCTGTCTGTCTGTGTGCCTGTCTGTACTGTGCAGTATACTTGCACCCAGTCTATTGTGAAGTTGCCATTGCAGTTAATTCCCTGCTAGACTGATGCTTCTGCTAGGTAGGGTTTCTACAGGGTAACACAATGAGATTTTTCAAACCAGTCTGCATTGCTTCTGTTTTTGTGTCAAAATATGAAAAGATGATTGTTGCCGCCAATGGCAGCCTCTTCCCATTGCAGCTGCCCTATGCTTGCACTACTATTTCCTCTGTATAATACAGAACCTTTGTGGTGCCTCTGTCTGTCAGCATTGACATGCAAGACATATCACAGTGAAAACCACACACACTGGGTAAAAGGTTAGGCATTGCAAGTATTGAAAGGTGATCTAACTGCAGATCTTTGAATCACTTATATTTTGGCTTTGAAGACGGTTGTGGTGACAAGTCAAATCTACAGCGTTTAGTCACACTTCTGAAATTCTGAGAAGTATCACTATCACTCAGAGATTATGCTTGATGATTCAGCCCTGTCAGCCAAGTAAGGGGTGGGGTGGGGTGGGGTGGGGTGAGGTGTGGGGGAGGGGGCGGTCCTGTGTTTCTGGGTGCACACTTTGTTCTGACAGTCTGAAATTGGGCCTCATGTTTCATTCCCAAACCAGTACGAAGGGTTGAAGACGTGTACAAATACTTCAATCCAACAAGTCGTTTGTCTGCTTAGTTTTTCTTCCAGATTCACCTCAATAACTCTGCTGAAGGTGTAACGGGCAGTGTTGTGTAATGCCCGACTGTTAGGAATTCTGTCCAGTCCCCTGTCTGTGAGGTGAGACGGGTTTAGGGCAGGATTTTCAAAAGTTTGATAACTCCAGTGTTAATCAACAAATCGATATGCAGCATTGATTTTGGCATTTTCAAGATGTCGTTAATCCTATCTCGTTATTAAGTAATCATGTAACGTGATTTCTGAAATTGTGTTGATTTACGAAATAACATGAATATCTTAACGAGCAGAGCTTTTTGTTACTATTTCGTTTGTTTGAGTGGGAATTTAAAAGCAGATCCCTGTTGTCATAATTTATCAGGAGTTAATCTGCACTTGGAAAAGGAAGGTTTTAATTAACGAAAGACTATAACTCTCCTTGAAACAGAAATTGAACAGACCGCGGCTGTAACACCGATGATACAGGGATGGGGTAAAAGCCGGAACAAGACGTAACTGCCCGGAACGGTACTTTAATGAATTCAATTGCTTTAAAAAACAGCATAGAAATTTGCACACACGTGAGGAGAATATTTTAGCAATCAGAACCGATTAATAACGCGCTGTCATTAACCCGTTCCGGCCCAGAACCCTCTTTTTATCACCAAAAAGCTCCCGGAACACTGGGTTCCGAAGGTGCAAAGACGACGAAAATGATACACACAATACAACTAAGTGAGGACATCATAACACTGCTGAAAAAACCCACCGAACCGACCTTTCATTTCCCGTTCCGTGCAATAAACAGCTGTATAGACAAAACCGCCCGGAACACGGGGTTCCGAAGCTGCACAGAGTATGAAAATGATACACACAATACAATTAAGTGAGAACAACATAACACTATTGAGAAAACCCACCGAACCGACCTTTCATTTCCCGTTCCGGGTAATAAAAAGGCGTATTTATTGTGTTTGTATATGATCTTCTCTCTCTCTCTCTCTAGAATTGTTTAGAATTGCTGGTAGCCCCTAACTGTAACAGTTATATGTGATTAAAAAATAAAAATAACACGTGTATATAGCTGCAACAGTTTTACAACATTTATTTTTTGCACAATGTTTTTGTTCTTCTTACTTACAATGATAAAAAAAAGTATTTAAATGTATTTAACATATTCATATATGTACATATGCTATATTTGATATAAAATGGATACAATGCAATTACAGTGCAAATGCAAGCAAACACACTACCTTACAATTATGCAGTTTACAACATGTAAGGAAAAACGAGCAAACAAAGCAAAACAGTTTAGATTTATATATGACGCAGGGTGACTTCAAATACAGAAACCTTGATGCATTCCCCATTTTCTTCTTCTTCAAAAAATAATTCGTTTTTACATTGTGTGTCATATGCATCATAAATAAATAAATACACAGAATAAACAAACACACATGTTTGTGTTTAATTTGGGAACCTCCTGTCTGAATACGAGAGAAATGAAACAATGTATTCTTGTTCTAAATGAGTTGCTGCTATATTAAACTATGTAACAGTGTAATGCCTGAGAAAGCACGACTGAACCTTTGAAACAATGTATCGAATTGAAGTATTTGGCTGAAACGCTGCAACTAACAGGCAGCACTAGTTTGTGCAATATGAAAATTGAAACGAAACTGTGTTTTAAATAAATTTGACTATTTTACATCCCTGGCATTTTTATTGTGTGTTTGTGTTGTACTTGGTCAAGACCTTATACTCTGGCCCAAATGAAAGAACCTGGTGCTAACAACCTAAAATCTTTAACTTAATCTACAGGTAGTGCCTTCAGTGGCGTAGACAACTACCATAAACTATATTTTAAACCCAGTTTAGCCCTTGCTACAGTATGACCTTTATTGCTAATAAGTAGCGGAATGTTTAGTCACCAACGCGGTATTTAGTGTTGAAGTCTAATTGAATATATGGCTTTCAAATGTGGAGCTATGCACAAAACCTGTGATTTTTAATCAATATGCATGGCTTTTCAGTATTAGAAGGCAGAGGGTTTCTTATTAATCCTTTGAGATTTCAACGTTTATTTATGGTTGTTAGCCTGCTGTTTAAAAAGGTTCTTTGTATACTATTTGGAACCCCTGAAATACGGTTTCTTGGAATAACTTTTACAAGAGTGTAAGATTTATAAACCTCACTAATATATTTTAGAATATTCCCGGAAGGTATTAGTAATAATCAGACACTTAATGCAAGTGTAGCCCATCAATCAACAAAACCTTTATTATTTAACTTCCAGTACCAAACAATATTAAGCCATAGCAGGCAAAACGAATGGTTTTTACCTGTTCTCAATGGGAAGTTGGGCGCGGTCTGGAGTCTCTGCGTCAAGCAGTTTTGTCTCTTAATTATTCATTATTAATTAGTCATTTTAGAAGACGCTTCTATCCAAAGCGACTTCCAGAGACTAGGGGTGAACTATGCATCACAGTCACCTCCAATAGGACCTCGGTTTTACGTCTCAAGGACGGAGCACAAGGAGATTAAGTGATTTGCCTGGGTCACACACAGTGTGAGTTGGGATTTGAACAGGGAACCACCTGGTATGAAGCCTTTGTCTTTAACCACTGGCCACCTTACCCAAGCGTCATTGAATACCTAGCTAATTCACCTTTTTAACTCTCGACTCTCGCTCTAATGTCATTAGACGAGTGCATGACAATTCGTCCAATAATTACACTGTAGCCTATAATATTCTGTGCACAGAGGGAGCACATTTACTAATGTAACAGGAGGAGGGAGGAGGAGGTGTTTTGGGCAGGGGTATGTTGGGGGCTATT
Organism: Acipenser oxyrinchus oxyrinchus; assembly: GCA_030684275.1. Classification (NCBI taxonomy): domain Eukaryota; kingdom Metazoa; phylum Chordata; class Actinopteri; order Acipenseriformes; family Acipenseridae; genus Acipenser; species Acipenser oxyrinchus. The sequence goes on along the minus strand of CM060261.1, from coordinate 18,580,658 downwards.
GTTGGTTGTTCGGCGAGGGAGGGAGGGAACAATTACTGAATGGCTGGATATTGTGAGCACGGGTGTGGAGTGTGATTGTGGGGTTATCTGGGGGGTTTATTATTGGGCTTTGTAGTGGCCGCCGGGGTTTACAAATAACTTTTCTTTGCTCCGAATTCCCTTTACCTTTTTCTTATTAATTTAATAAACATTGGCTTGAGACGTGTTGTAAAACAAAATCTGCCATGCTCCGTCTCATTCGTACCCACAGGGGTAGTATCTTACATTAAAGGCTAATGAAACCCCAATCTCATCATGCCCAACAGATACCACGTTAAAAATGAGATACAGTTTAACAATCCGACCTACATCTCACTCGTTTGAAATCTTAATATCACACATTTACTACTGCCGCTTTTGCATCTCACTCTAAAAACAGTATCAACAACACTAGCTTGTTAAAGTGAACAAACAACAATTTATATGTGGTTACACAGTCAACATCTTAAAAGTACACACACATTTTTCTTATATTAAAATATGTGCATCTATTAATATGGATGAATTCTCTCTCTATTAGTGATGCATGGACCAAGAAGAAGCGCATGGGAACCCAGGAGCAAGCTGATGTTCTCTAACCCCTATATTCTCATAATTCAGTCTACAACAACATCCAGTGTACCACAAGCTTACCAGCACAAGCTTGAATGGTTGTCAACGCGAAGCACATTCAGCAGTTTACAGAAGTCATGACATTTTGGAGAAATAAGTACAGAGTTCTCAGCATACTACATGGACTATTAAACTGATTATTATAAAGTACAAATACAGAATCTTACACGTGGTTTCAAACATCACCAGATAAACGGTTCCACATCTAAGACATAGAGCCGTTTTTGCTAAATTTTGTTTCCTGAGAGTATAACGCATAGATGAAATTTGATTCTAGTGCTTAATCACTAAAAACAATATCTGGTCAATAACATGATCGATATTCTCTGTCATGACTGAATTTGTAGGCAAATGTAGTGTTCCGATCCAGTACAGTATTAAAGTACTAATCAGTGGCCCTTTGCAGGAGGTGTTTCTATTAAGGCTGAAAAGTGTAGTTATAGACAGTAAAAATCAACGAACATCCCTCGGCTGAATACCCATTCTTGAATTTGCAGTAGATCTACTCATATTAACCCATTTCATGCAGGGAATGGACAATTAAAGGTCGGGCAATTTTTGTAAGTATGTTACTCACTGTATTATGTGTATCTTTTTTTCATCTCCTGTGCAGCTTCTGGGCAGCTTTATTAATCAAGCTGTTTGTTGCACACAATGGGAAATGAAAGGTTGGTTCGGTGGGTATTTTCAATAGTGTTATGATGTCCTCACTTAGTTGTATTGTGTGTTTCATTTTCATAATCTGTGCATCTTCTGAACCCGGTGTTCCGGGTGGTTTTGTCTATACAGCTGTTTATTGCACGGAACGGGAAATGAAAGGTCGGTTCGGTGGGTTTGTTCAATAGTGTTATGATGTCCTCACTTAGTTGTATTGTGTGTATAATTTTCGTCGTCTTTGCACCTTCGGAACCTAGTGTTCCGGGAGCTTTTTGGTGATTAAAAGAGGTTTCTGGGCTGGAACGGGTTAATGACAGCACGTTATTAATCGTTATTAAATATTCTCCTCACGTGTGTGCAAATTTCTATGCTGTTTTTTTAAAGCAATCGAATTCATTAAAGTACCGTTCCGGGCCGTTCCGTCTCGTTCCGGCTTTTACCCCGTCCCGATGATACAGAGACTACCTAGATCATTAAATATTTGTAGTTATGAAAATATTTTAGAGTTTTATATACTTGTGGTTATGAATGAGATTTGTTCACTTGTTTTAACAATTTGTAACCTTAAGCCCGGAACACACTCTGATGACATCGCAGGAAGACATGCATGGATGCACAAAGTACAGGGCGAATTAATAGGTGAAAAGATAAGGCTATGGCAGTAATAAATATCTACAGTTTTGGCTAGAATTTAATGCAACGTGATTGTGAAAACCACATATGACTGGAGACGTGCATGTATTCTTTCTCTCTATTAAACACACACACATACATATGTAACACCTGTCCGGATGCTAATATGGGCTGGCCACAAATGAGCTCGACTCACCTAAAATCACCAGGGGCCGGTTTTTCAACATTTTTAATCTGGATCAAAGTGATCCGGATTTTGTAATCCTATATTTTGTGATTGAGATTACTTTGATCCAGTTTTTTCAGAAAATGTCACTGCTGGATTACATTTATCCAGGTAACAAATAATCACGATCACAAAATCCAATATTTTTGAATTAGGCTATAGTTCTTAATTATTTTTAAGAGGCCTTATTTATGATATAACCTGATTTAACACAATAAATAAGATTGTGGTAATAATGATTAATACACATCTTTATTTTGTTTTATATTCTTTTTTTAAATCACTTTTAATGTTAGTGCAAAAAATGTTTATTTTATTTATGCCCACTTAGCAGAAATTAAATAACTAAATCTAAATTTAATAAAAATAAAACTATTGAAAAAGAAGGATATGTGTTTTTAGTCATCGTCTTCCTCGTCGGTCGGGAGTCTAGCATCTCTCAGACGAGCTTTAAGGAGGCGTATGTGAAAGTGTATGCGTATGCTTTTTTTTAATTAAAGCTATACCACTAAATACATGTTTTCCTTTTTGCTTGCATGGATACAAAACCTAAATAAATTTGTAAATATTATATTCTAACACTCTGTTTGGACATCAATCGTCTGTTTGCTATGACAATATCTTTGAGCATTTAAAAGCTAAATCCACCTCCACAGTAGGATCACAATAATCCTGGTATTTTGGATCAAAGTAATCCTGATCGCCTCTTTAAATTCTGAAGAACCCAATTGCAACATTTAATCGTGATCAAACGCGGAAATCCGATTACCAACGTTTTGAAAACCTGGCCCCAGGATATGGTGCTCCCAGGCTCTTGTGCACAGTCTGGAAGCTAGCTTCAGTACACCTTCTCGTTTGTGTTAGAATACTTACAGGTGTAAACAGGCGATGCTTCCACCTAGGTATAAGGCTGCAAGCATATAATGCCCCGCCCTAGGAACTAATGAACTGTATACACGCAACAAAAAATAAGCACGCAGGACAAAGCATATATTGTGTGATAGAAAAGGTAACAGTAACGTAAATGTATTATTACATCTATATGCACAGAGATGTATATAGCAAAGAAAAAAGAAAAAAAAGAAAACTTATTTACATACCCTGCCTGCTCTACAACAGAAGTTTCCACCAGAGATAGTCAACAAAAAAAATCAGTGCACTGAATGGAATCTGGGTTAAGTTACCGTTGCAGGCCTGGTTCGTGGCTGGCGTGTGGTGAGGCTGGAAGGAGCCCCTTCAGCTGAATCCCTCTGACAGGCTTATCACAAATACGGTAAAAACCTTATCTATCTAACTAGCCGTATGATAGATTTCAAGCTTTTCTGTTTAACACAGTACTCACGCCTCTGCTGCAGTCTGTGTGTCCCTCTGTGAAATGACGTCTCCCTCAGTGAGCTGGAGCTTCCCTCTGTGAAATGGCTCTTGTTTATTAGTTGTTTTACTAATACATACTTTGTTTTTTTCTTTGTGAATTCCAAGTTTCTTTTTTTTTCTTCTCTCACCCAGCCCAGTCTCTTCCTCTGCTCCTCTCCTAGCACCCACCCCCCACAGCTAGCAAGGCTGCACTGTCCCCTCGCAGGTTGACAGTGACCACATCCTGCTTCACTGCCTACACGGTTTTGTATAATCCCTAGAAACATACAGGGTTACACATACATACCAGGGGCGTAACTGGGGATAGATGTTTTACACCGTGGTAAAGTTGGTTTGATATTGGATATTCATTTGATAATCAAAACTGCATCTCCTAAGCTTTCCAAACCAACTTTAATGTAGAGTTGGACAGTTGTGAATCTATACATGACCTTTGCTTCCACTGTGAATTTTATAAACAATTTGTGAAAATCAATACAATATTCCATATATGCGCATATGCGCCTAAGCAAACAAGGATCATTAAATATCTGTGACACAGTGGCTCATTCATAATTATATATTTATAGAATATAAATACCTACACTGAGTACACAAATACTAGTAGAAATCTCTACCATATGTGGAAGAGAAATAGCTTTTGCATAGTTTTGGCATTTATATAGGGAGCGGTGATTTCCATTACATGGGTGTCGGTGTTAAAACGTCATGCTGATTTTGGACTTGGCTCTCGCCAAGATAAACACCAACTAAGACATAGCTTTACTGTAAACGAATGTGATCCATCTGCGTTTCCTTCCATCTGATGATGTAGAGATCCTTCTGCCTGGTGTTGATGGCTTAAGTGTAATGTTGGCTCCAGGGATCAGCCTTATTTGCCTCCCTAGTGCATCAGCACACACAACCGCTGCAATGCTGGCTCCGGGGATCAACCACAGTGCGGTCTCCCCAGCGCATCAGCATGACAACCGTGCCTTGCATAAGTATTCACCCCCCTTGGACTTTTCCACCTTTTGCAGTGTTACAACCTGGAATTAAAATGGATTTAATTAGGATTTTTTGTCACTGATCTACACAAAATAGTCCATAATGTCAAAGTGGGGAAAACAATCTACATATTTTTCAAAATTATTCACAAATAAAAAACTGAAAAGTCTTGATTGCATAAGTATTCACCCCCTTTGCTGTGACACCCCTAAATAAGCTCTGTTGCAATCATTTGCCTTCAGAAGTCACATAATTAGTTGAATGGAGTCCACCTGTGTGCAATTAAAGTGTCACATGATCTCAGAATAAATACACCTGTTTCTGGAAGGCCCCAGAGTTTGTTAGAGAGCATATCTAAACAAACAGCATCATGAAGACCAAGGAGCTATCAAAACAAGTCCGGGATAAAGTTCTGGAGAAGCACCAATCAGGGTTGGGTTATAAAAAATATTTCAAACTTTGAACATCTGTTCACCAACGGTCCCCATCCAACTTGACAGAGCTTGAGCAATTTTGCCAAGAAGAATGGGCAAAAATTGCAGGATCCAGATGTGCAAAGCTGGTAGAGACTTACCCAAAAAGACTCACAGCTATAATTGCTGCCAAAGGTGCTTCTACCAAATATTGACTCAGGGGGGTGAATACTTATGCAACCAACAAATGTCTTTTTTTTGTTTAATTAACTTTTGTGTCAAAATAAAAAATATTTTGCACCTTCAAAGTGTTAAGTATGTTGTGTAAATCACATGGTAAAAATCCCAATTAAATCCATTTTAATTCCATGTTGTAACACTGCAAAATGTGGAAAAGTCCAAGGGGGGTGAATACTTATGCAAGGCACTGTATATTATATTTATCAATTAACTAAATGCAAAGTGAGTGAACAGAAGAAAAATCTAAATCAAATCCATATTTGGTGTGACCACCCTTTGCCTTCAAAACAGCATCAAGCATCAATTCTTCTAGGTACACTTGCACACAGTTTTTGAAGGAACTCGGCAGGTAGGTTGGCCCAAACATCTTGGAGAACTAACCACAGTTCTTCTGTGGATTTAGGCAGCCTCAGTTGCTTCTCTCTCTTCATGTAATCCCAGACAGACTCAATGATGTTGAGATCAGGGTTCTGTGGGGGCCATACCATCACTTTACACTGAAGATAGTTCTTAATGACTTTCGCTGTATGTTTGGGGTCGTTGTCATGCTGCAGAATAAATTTAGGGCCAATCACATGCCTCCCTGATGGTATTGCATGATGGATAAGTATCTGCCTGTAATTCTCAGCATTGAGGAGACCATTAATTCTGACCAAATCCCCAACTCCATTTGCAGAAATGCAGCCCCAAACTTGCAAGGAGCCTCCACCATGCTTCACTGTTGCCTGCAGACACTCATTCGTGTACCACTCTCCAGCCCTTCGGCGAACAAACTGCCTTCTGCTACAGCCAAATATTTCAAATTTTGACTCATCAGTCCAGAGTACCTGCTGCCATTTTTCTGCACCCCAGTTCCTGTGTTTTCATGCATAGTTGAGTCGCCTTGTTTCCACGTCGGAGGTATGGCTTTTTGGCCGCAAGTCTTCCATGAAGGCCACTTCTGACCAGACTTCTCCGGACAGTAGATGGGTGTACCAGGGTCCCACTGTTTTCTGCCAGTTCTTAGCTGATGGCACTGCTGGACATCTTCCGATTGCGAAGGGAAGTAAGCATGATGTGTCTTTCATCTGCTGCAGTAAGTTTCCTTGGCCGACCACTGCGTCTACGGTCCTCAACGTTGCCCGCTTCTTTGTGCTTCTTCAAAAGAGCTTGGACAGCACATCTGGAAACCCCTGTCTGCCTTGAAATTTCTGCCTGGGAGAGACCTTGCTGATGCAGTATAACTACCTTGTGTCTTGTTGCTGTGCTCAGTCTTGCCATGGTGTATGACTTTTGACAGTAAACTGTCTTCAGCAACCTCACCTTGTTAGCTGAGTTTGGCTGTTCCTCACCCAGTTTTATTCCTCCTACACAGCTGTTTCTGTTTCAGTTAATGATTGTGTTTCAACCTACATATTGAATTGATGATCATTAGCACCTGTTTGGTATAATTGTTTAATGATACACCTGACTATATGCCTACAAAATCCCTGACTTTGTGCAAGTGTACCTAGAAGAATTGATGCTGTTTTGAAGGTAAAGGGTTGTCACACCAAATATGGATTTGATTTAGATTTTTCTTCTGTTCACTCACTTTGCATTTAGTTAATTGATAAATATAATCTATTAACGTGTATTTTTGAAAGCATTCTTACTTTACAGCATTTTTTCACACCTGCCTAAAACTTTTGCACAGTACTGTGTGTGTATATATATATATATATATATATATATATATATATATATATATATATATATATATATATGGAGGTGTGCAGCCATTTCTCACAGCTATCACATTGTATGTGAAGGGGAAAGGCAAAGGAAAATGAAAGTCCTTGAGCTCATACAGTATACAGTTGAACAGCTTAACATGCTACATATTCACCATCTGTTTCTGAAAACACGGGTCATGTGCATAAATGTATTTATCAATGATTCAATTGCTGCTTTAATTAGGGCAGTTTTTAGGACTTGAGCAGGGAAACAACAATAAAGTGATACAAATCAAATATTTGTTACACTAGTTGCATGAATAGATTAGCCACCAACCCTATGAAACAATTTACAATTGGTCTTCTTCAGATAAACAGCGGTTTGAAAACTGTGGCTGCTGTGGTGAAGGATATCTGTAGCGAACCGTACTCCCCACTGCTACAGTGCTAAGAGCAGACATGTCAGTCTCAGCTACAGATTCATTGGATTGAGTACAGGTCTGCAAACCCCGTAGCATGCCAGCTGCCAACACCTTTAATACCCAGGAAGGTCTGGTAAAGCTAGGCTGTATAAAACAGGTCGACCAGAGCGGGGTGGAAGAAATTAGGCTCCAGAGAGGAATATAAAAAATAATGATTAAAAACACAGCTACACACACACCCAGCCCGTGGAAGGTGCATGAGGGACAGCCCCAAGCAACACAGAAGCACCCAGCCCAGACTAAGAGTGCCCCCCACCAAATGTGCAAAACAGAGTAAATTAACTGAACACAAAATAACACAAGTAAATAAGAAAACACTACAAACAATGCTCTTATTAAAGTGGCACACAGTGAAATAAAACACCCCAAAGAAAATAAAACACACAGTAAAATAACTTCAGAAAAGTAGCCCCATTCATCCACACACATTAAAACATAGAGAACAATTATCGGTTAACAGCAATTCCAAATACACACTTCGATAACAATAATACAACCACAATATCACTTCTCCAATAAATATAACTAATTACTCTATTAATAGCAAAGTACAGTTAATAGAGTTCAATAGGGGGGGGCCGTATCTCTTGCCTGGGTGAATCAAATTCAAACTTAAAGTCACAGACCGTCTAATAGAATTCCAGCAGCCTGTACCCAGCTTCTGCATGCAGCAACCTTGCGTCCCTGTTGAAGTCCAGCACTCTCACTGCAAAAACAGCTGGGCACCGTCCCAGCCACCCAGCAAAACAAACACGTCGGTCCACGCTCTCAAGTCCAACAACGATCAAGCCTTGCCAAGTTTATGTATGCAAAGTTTGGCATATATCTGCATAATTACAGTTCTGTAATTCTTTTGGAGAAAAATTAATTTATGGGATTTATTTCCAGTGTATGGCTTGTGAAGAACAAATTGCTGGAAAAACTCAAACCCCTGGGAAAACACCTTTGGGTATTCCAAATCAAAAACATAGACAAAAAATTGTCTTTGTGTCTCCAATTACCATTGTCTCCTGAAGTTCATTGGAGGTAAAAACAACATGACGACGACAACTCTGCAGAACCGTGGTACTCGTCAAAGTGATCTGATGCGGGGCAGCAGGGCGGCAGTGTGGAGTAGTGGTTAGGGCTCTGGACTCTTGACCGGAGGGTCGTGGGTTCAATCCCCGGTGGGGACACTGCTGCTGCTGTACCCTTGAGCAAGGTACGTTACCTAGATTGCTCCAGTAAAAACCCAACTGTATAAATGGGTAAGTGTATGTAAAAATAATGTGATATCTTGTAATAATTGTAAGTCGCTCTGGATAAGGGCGTCTGCTGAGAAATAAATAATAATAATGTGATGTTCTAAAACAATAATTCCGTACTAAAATATGTATTACAACACTGTTTTTTTTGAAAATCGGCTGTACTAAAAGCGCTAAACAAATTAGACGAGCTTGGCTGTTTTGCATTATCGTTACACTGATAAAGGCACTAGAGCCCAAATGCTTGTCTGCTTGACTCAGTCTCTTCTAGTTTCAATAACACTCATGAAGGCACTAGCACAAACACTTCTATGTTTAGTTTTTCTTCTAGTTTTACCCAATCATAACAGTTAACTTCCTTCATTAAAGGAAACATGCTTCAGGGGGAATCTGAAATGTTTATTCAAATAACGTCTTACCACAAAAACATATATCCACCAAGTGTAAATGTACGCAAGCTTAAAAACAGAAGATATGTTGTTGTTTTTTTGTAACAGTTTAACAAAAATAGTTTTTATCCAAGACGGTTGGCTAAAAGGTTCTCTGTTTTTATCTTACAAATCTGCAAAGGCAAAGTGTTTCTATTAATGAACTCTGCTTACACTGTGATAACACAGTAACTCCAGTGCAGTCACACTGACTCGAGCTTGTGTGATCTCAGTGTGCATTTACAATGTATTACTGTGTAGCATCGTGTGCTCCTTGCTGTGTGATTACAGTGCAGTCAAAGACACTCAATGGAAACATGCATCTGAGTTTTCATTATCAGGAATTCAAAAGCACCAGCAAAGCAAACTGGATCCTGTAACATTCAGCACAAAAACAGTATAATCGTGGCAGGCAGACAGTATCCCTATGTTGACTAGGAAAGCAATGCCTGTGCCCTATGCTGCCACCTACTGTTAGAAAACGGGATTATATTAATTTATTTAAGTTTACAGAATACGGCACTTTAGCGACCCCTACAGTCACATAGCGTAATGGTACAATATAACTGTCCTTTGAAACTAATAGAAGTGACTCTGTCCATTCGAACCCCTTTCCCTGTCTCTTATTATGTTGTGTTATTTTTTACAGTTATAAGTTCAATTCATATACTATCACTCTGGTTAATATCACACCCCACTTATTATCATCCAATTGAAATGTTGTGACCACAAAATCATGAGAAGCAAGCTCATGATAACAGCACTGTGGTTAATGTCACACTCTGCTTAATATCAAGGAAATGTAACGGTCAGTTCAGAATGCCTGCGTCATTGTCCGGTATTCTGACACACTGTGTCTACACCGTACTCGACAGCCTTGTGATCATCCAGCTTGACTTTAAAATGAAGAAGACTCAGAACTAAACAAAACAAAAACACGAAGACTGAATAACTGCTCTATCCGAGAAAGGAGAGAGGAAAAAAAAACAGTTGCTTACAAATGTTCTTAGCACCCATCAATGACCTCAAAGATAAAAAGAGGAATGCAATTTGCAGTGCCTCTCTCAGCTCTCAAGTGGCTTTTGTACAAACCACAAATGTAATAACTGCCCACAAATGTTGCATCCATGATAATGCCCGTGAATTACTTAGTATTATTATTAATTTCTTAGTGGACGCCCTTATCCAGGGTGACTTACAATTGTTACAAGATATCACATTATTTTTTACATACAATTACATTATTTTTTACATACAATTACCCATTTATACAGTTGGGTTTTTACTGGAGCAATCTAGGTAAAGTACCTTGCTCAAGGGTACAGCAGCAGCAGTGTCCCCCACTGGGGCTTGAACCCACGACCATTCGGTCATGAGTCCAGAGCCCTAACCACTACATCACACTGCTGCCCCTAGTATATATTTATTGATGTATTTAAATAACAGTTTAACTTATAATTAATAATATTCATTAGTGCCAGGTCAAATCTTTTGCATATAAATATATATATTTTTTAAAGCCGTTCGCATACCCCCAGTAATGACTGCCCAATGATTAAAGTACTGTATATCGAGGGCTCAGAACCAGAGGGGCGTAAGTGACATTTTTGTCAAAATAGCATATTATATATCAAATTGATTTATCTAGTGCCAAAAGGACCTAACTGAAATCACAAACTGCTTTGAATAAAGTGAGAAAGTAATCAAGACACAACTGCAGAATCTAAGTAAACTTAGTGCCAGGAGGGCATAACTAGCACACTTATGCCCTCCTGGTACTGAGTGTTGCATTGTGGGATGGCTCAGTGACAGCAGATGAGTCAAAATGGCTGAAGAAAGCTGTAAAATAAAACTTTGTGTAAAACAATACCTAATTTTTGAGGATATTTTACTCAGTTAAATTGAGGATTCAAGCAATGAATTCACTACAGAATAAGAACCAGACCATGGCAATTGTAGACAATCTTGTAAATTATATTTTACAGTTGTATTTTTTTAAGTATAATTTATGAAATATGACTGTACATGCGAACATTTATATTTTTAAGATACATTTTGATTTATTAATTGTTATTAAATTGAAGAAAAACAAGTCTGGGATAGAACTAGTGAAGAAAACCACACTTCTCTGCAGTGGGTATTCATTTCAGTGTTATTATGGAAAATCGAACTTTTAAACAACATTTCTGGTGCTATTCTTAGTTTCAAATTCAAAAATATTTTAAACTCTTTAATTTTCTTCAAAATGATATTGATACTGTGCATGTACTGATAAATGGCAATTGAACACAAACAATCAAAATCTTATTTTTGCTCTTGTGTAAAATTATGAAAATGCCACTTAAGCCACTCTGGTTCTAAGCCCTCGATATACTCTTCTAGTTAATTATAACAAATGTTTTTTTTTTTGTTTTTTTTTGGTAATAAATAATATTTTTGGGAGAGATTATTACATTTGTGGTTTGTACAGCTTCTACTACTAAAATAATGTGTACAGAATTGGAAACATCTTCTCTAGAACATAAGAACATAAGAAAGTTTCCAAACGAGAGAGGCCATTCGGCCCATCTTGCTCGTTTGGTTGTTAGTAGCTTATTTATCCCAGAATCTCATCAAGCAGCTTCTTGAAGGATCCCAGGGTGTCAGCTTCAACAACATTATCGGGGAGTTGGTTCCAGACCCTCACAATTCTCTGTGTAAAAAAGTGCCTCCTATTTTCTGTTCTGAATGCCCTTTATCTAATCTCCATTTGTGACCCTGGTACTTGTTTCTTTTTCAGGTCAAAAAGTCCCTGGTCGACATTGTCAATCCCTTTTAGGATTTTGAATGTTTGAATCAGATCGCCGCATAGTCTTCTTTGTTCAACACTGAATAGATTCAATTTTTTTAGACTGTCTGCATATGACATGCCTTTTAAACCAGGGATAATTCTGGTTGCTCTTCTTTCTAAAACTAGACCTGCTTTTCACACTGGAACCGTGCAGTGCAGTCTTGTGAACCCAGCAAAATGAAATATTTACTGAATCGGTTCCTCTGTAAAGATTTGTAAAGTCAGTGCTGATGAAAGGTACAAGAAGAGGGTTGCAGATTGCAACACAGGCCTACAGAGGAAGCTGAAAGGCAGAAGTGAGAGGTCTGTCTGCAGCTTTCACCTTTCTTTTTACCATTTTACAGGCGCTGAATTTGTAAAGAAATCCCAGTCATTTATTAAACAATGTCACTTTGGGAGGAAGAAATCATTACAGTTTGTTAAAGCTAGGTCAAATCTAGGCCATCGCCATAGCAACACATCTATTAATATGCCTCTTCACTGGCTGCGACCTCCTAAACTATATCATTCTCCTTATTTCCCCTCTGCGGATGCCATTAACCAATCAGATTACTGTTGCTGGGAGCTTCTGAGGTTAGCCTACTTTCCTGAGCCAATCAGAGCAGGAGGCACGGACTTGGCTCCCTATATGGTTGTGCGTAGCCCCTCTCCCCCTCACTCAGGCTCGGTTGCTATAGAAACATCCAAGGTCTTTGATCTTCTTGGTGGTAGTCGGCTGAGTACTTTCTAAGCCAATAGCAAGTGACATAGTGTGGTTTTCAGTCAATGAAGAGGAAGGGGGAGGCAGGAATGGACCAATGAGGTGCTTACTGGGGCATGGGTGGTGTGCGTGATGGAAATTTCCACTCACAGTTTACAGGGGGGAGAGGATGGGGGGGAAGGGGGGCAGAAGGAGTGGGAGAGAGGGGAGGAGAGAGAGAGACTATGTGACAGACTACCTGCCAGTTTCTTCTCTCTCTTTCTTGCTCTCATTTTCTCAACATGAGCGTGCGGTGTGCAGACCTGTGTAACAGAAAGGGTCTCTTTGCATGTGCAGATTTGAAAGACGCATCACGTTGTAGCAAACAAAACAGATTTTAATTGCAACAACTGGGACCATATTACTGGGTTAAAGAAAGTACACACTTGCACTTCCTGGTCAACCAGGGAATGAAATTCTTTCCACTCCCAATGTCTTCTTACCTGTCATTAACCAACAGGCAGGCAGACAGACAGGCAGGCAGACAGACAGGCAGGCAGGCAGACAGATAGACAGGCAGGCAGGCAGGCAAACAGGCAGGCAGGCAGACAGAGGCTCTAGTGCCTTCATCATTGTTATTGAAACTAGAAGAGACTGAGTCAAGCAGACCAGCATTTGGGCTCTAGTGCCTTCATCAGTGTTATGAGTTGAACAGTAAGTATTTGTTTCTTCTTGTGTTTGCTGAGCGCATCTCATGAAGTTGCACAGGTAGTTCATCTTCAAAACTTCAAAACGTTTCAGTCTTTTTAATCATTTGCAAATTAAAATAGTGTGTTTTTGATGGTTCTTTTGAATTGTATCAATGAAGTTTGTTGAAAAATAAGTTTGTGTTAGATATGGCAGGGATGGATGCGGCCAGATGCTCTAAAAGTAGCTGGGAAGCCAGTTCCTGGTGCTCTCTCTCGTCAGGCTGGTCTATGTATCTAACCCTGGTGCTCTCTCGTCAGGCTGGTCTATGTATCTAACCCTGGTGCTCTCTCGTCAGGCTGGTCTAACCCTGGTGCTCTCTCTCGTCAGGCTGGTCTATGTATCTAACCCTGGTGCTCTCTCTCGTCAGGCTGGTCTATGTATCTAACCCTGGTGCTCTCTCTCGTCAGGCTGGTCTATGTATCTAACCCTGGTGCTCTCTCGTCAGGCTGGTCTAACCCTGGTGCTCTCTCTCGTCAGGCTGGTCTAACCCTGGTGCTCTCTCTCGTCAGGCTGGTCTATGTATCTAACCCTGGTGCTCTCTCTCATCAGGCTGGTCTATGTATCTAACCCTGGTGCTCTCTCTCATCAGGCTGGTCTATGTATCTAACCCTGGTGCTCTTTCTCATCAGGCTGGTCTATGTATCTAACCCTGGTGCTCTCTCTCGTCAGGCTGGTTTAACCCTGGTGCTCTCACTCGTCAGGCTGGTCTATGTATCTAACCCTGGTGCTCTTTCTCATCAGGCTGGAGGTGGTCAATGGATTGGCGGGGAACCTTCACCACTACGTGTTTCAACCAGGGGGAGCAACTGGGTATCACAGTGTGTGGACTGGGATAACTGCAGTGTTTAACAATAGGATTTCATGTAGGAATCCCACAGAAGTATACAAGGGTGTGTTAGGATAAGGTTTCTGGAGCTCGACCTCCCTTTCCAACTGCACCTCCAGCCTCTCTTCTGTTTGTCACTGGATACCCACACCTCCCCGATTACAAGGTGATATTGTGAATTGATATTGTTCATCTAGATATATGTAGGAACAGCTACTGTGTGAATATGTGTGTACCTCTATGTGTCTATGTATGTATGTATATTAAAATGAATGTGATGAGAGCTTCATGGCAATCTGATACTCTATGTTTGTGCATTACCTGAATATTCTACTGGCTCAATCAGCTGACTCTTACTTTGCAGAAGTAGGAGCCAGCGCCATCTAGTGGTCTGACACTGATCTGAATCCTTTTGTTTTATTGGCAGTACACTGCTGATTTCCTGAGAATAAGGTGTAGAAACTGAGAACTTTCTTCGCGTGTGTTAAAAGTTTCTTTCCGAACTGCACATTTGAAAGCTATGTACCGTAAAACTTCAAATAATTGCCGGATCTCAAATAATTGTCTCCAATATGCGCCGGGTCTGCTGGCAAATCTTGTTAATAAACGCCGGGTCTCTATTAAGTGCCAGGTCTCTGTTATTGCCATTGAAGCTGAGGAAGATGAGGAGGAGCTTGAGAACTGCTAATAAGTGACAGCGATGAAAGTGACTCTCAGGATTGATAAATAATAATAACAGACAATGTAATTTAAGGTAGGCCTACATGTAATGCGTATTTGTTTAATGCAGTTATCACGTTATTAAAAGTTTTGATAATTTTAAGTGTGCTGAAAGTAGGCCAGATACAAACCTCTTGGTGTATTTGAAAGTGTTTTGTTGTATTAACAAAGTCTGCGATTAAACAATACATTATTTTTGATAATGATACTTATTGCTTTTATTGTTCATTTTTAAAAACATTTTAGAAGTCTGTATTATTATTATTATTATTATTATTATTATTATTATTATTATTATTATTAACAATGGTAGATCTAATTCTGTTTTTCAATACAAATTAATACTTGTGCTTGTTCATGTTTTGCATACCGTATCCTTGCTAACCAGTGCACATAAAGACTGTAATAATACTTCCACTTTATACTTGAGGGTGTAAAATACAATGTAATTTTGCTGTTAAATAAAACTGTTACTTAGTTCCCACTGACACACAACCTTTTAACAAAGTTGCTGGAGTGTTTTAATTGAGTTACGATGTTGCTACAAGGTTGTGTGTTAGCGGCTTCTCAATGACCATCTGAAGCATGTGAAGCGACTGATCTAATATAAACACCGGTCTCAAATAATCCCTGGTCTCCAATACGCGCCGGGTCTGCTGACAAATACCGTAAATAAACGCCTGAGGCATTTAATTGAAGTTTTATGGTAAGCTACTGGAAGCGCAGAACAGGTAAGACTGTTGGGGTTATTTTGTTAGATACAATGTGTTTAATGAGCAGGGGGCTTAGGGGGCCATTACCCCCCCAGTTCAGATGTACCACCCCCCCCTCCCCAGCCCCCAGTTCAGATCTATTCCCCCACCCCCTCCCAGTTCAGATCTAGTCCCCCACACCCCAGTTCAGATCGAGTCCCCCACCTCCCAGTTCAGATCTAGTCCCCCCACCCCTCAGTTCAGATCCAGTCCCCCCACCCCCAGCTCAGATCTACTCCCCCACCCCCAGTTCAGATCTAGCCCCCCACCCACTAGTTCAGATTCAGTCCCCCCACCCCAGTTCAGATCTAGTCCCCCACCCCCAGTTCAGATTTAGTCCCCACACCCCATAATCTGCATTATTTATGGAAAATGGCCAAGGATATATATTTTACAAACGAAAATCGTAATACTCCCCATTAGCAACCCCCTTTTCCACCAGTCTGTGATGTTTTCTAATCTGCACAGTTCGAGGGTGGAGTCAAATTGTGGTGCAAATTATTTGATTCGGTGACCTTTTCCATAATGTGTTACCTCCTCCCCTGTAGCGCAGGGCCAGTTAAAGGGTTGTAAAGACATGGCTCAAGGTATAAAAATGCAGTAATGTCATTACACCACTAGGAAGCATGATTTAGAATAAAGCTGCACAAACTTTTTGAATTGAATACAGCAATGAACACTGCAGACAGGCTGACTGAATAGAAGTAGCAAAAAAAAAAATTAAAAAAGTCAAAGTTTTTCTGCTTTAGTCATTGTTTTGGGGGATTTTGTTTTGGTATATATATATATATATATATATATATATATATATATATATATATATATATATATACAGTACTGTGCAAAAGTTTTAGGCAGGTGTGAAAAATGCTGTAAAGTAAGAATGCTTTCAAAATAGACATGTTAATAGATTATATTTATCAATTAACTAAATGCAAAGTGAGTGAACAGAAGAAAAATCTAAATCAAATCCATATTTGGTGTGACAACCCTTGCCTTCAAAACAGCATCAATTTTTCTAGGTACACTTGCACAAAGTCAGGGATTTTGTAGGCATATAGTCACGTGTATGATTAAACAATTATACCAAACAGGTGCTAATGATCATCAATTCAATATGTAGGTTGAAACACAATCATTAACTGAAACAGAAACAGCTGTGTAGGAGGAATAAAACTGGGTGAGGAACAGCCAAACTCAGCTAACAAGGTGAGGTTGCTGAAGACAGTTTACTGTCAAAAGTCATACACCATGGCAAGACTGAGCACAGCAACAAGACACAAGGTAGTTATACTGCATCAGCAAGGTCTCTCCCAGGCAGAAATTTCAAGGCAGACAGGGTTTCCAGATGTGTTGTCCAAGCTCTTTTGAAGAAGCACAAAGAAACGGGCAACGCTTGAGGACCGAGACGCAGTGGTCGGCCAAGGAAACTTACTGCAGCAGATGAAAGACACATCATGCTTACTTCCCTTCGCAATTGGAAGATGTCCAGCAGTGCCATCAGCTCAGAACTGGCAGAAAACAGTGGGACCCTGGTACACCCATCTACTGTCCGGAGAAGTCTGGTCAGAAGTGGCCTTCATGGAAGACTTGCGGCCAAAAAGCCATACCTCCGACGTGGGAAACAAGGCCAAGCAACTCAACTATGCACGAAAACACAGGAACTGGGGTGCAGAAAAATGGCAGCAGGTGCTCTGGACTGATGAGTCAAAATTTGAAATATTTGGCTGAAGCAGAAGGCAGTTTGTTCACGAAGGGCTGGAGAGCGCATACCTAATGAGTGTCTGCAGGCAACAGTGAAGCATGGTGGAGGTTCCTTGCAAGTTTGGGGCTGCATTTCTGCAAATGGAGTTGGGGATTTGGTCAGAATTAATGGTCTCCTCAATGCTGAGAAGTACAGGCAGATACTTATCCATCATGCAATACCATCAGGGAGGCATCTGATTGGCCCCAAATTTATTCTGCAGCATGACAACGACCCCAAACATACAGCTTAAAGTCATTAAGAACTATCTTCAGCGTAAAGAAGAACAAGGAGTCCTGGAAGTGATGGTATGGCCCCCACAGAGCCCTGATCTCAACATCATCGAGTCTGTCTGGGATTACATGAAGAGAGAGAAGCAACTGAGGCTGCCTAAATCCACAGAAGAACTGTGGTTAGTTCTCCAAGATGTTTGGGCCAACCTACCTGCCGAAGTTCCTTCAAAAACTGTGTGCAAGTGTACCTAGAAGAATTGATGCTTGATGCTGTTTTGAAGGCAAAGGGTGGTCACACCAAATATGGATTTGATTTAGATTTTTCTTCTGTTCACTCACTTTGCATTTAGTTAATTGATAAATATAATCTATTAACATGTCTATTTTTGAAAGCATTGTTACTTTACAGCATTTTTTCACACCTGCCTAAAACTTTTGCACAGTACTGTATATATATATATATATATATATAATATATTTTTTTTTTCAATCTTTTTAAATATTAATTAGGATTGTGTAAGAAGAGCTCTGTTGGCAGGGACTTCTTCCTTCCAGACCAATCAAATTACAGATACGCCGTATCTACACTCTACAACACACACAATACAACACAATACAATAGGCAGCAATGTGGAGTAGTGGTTAAAGCTCTGGAGTCTTGACCGGAGGGTCGTGGGTTCAATCCCAGATGGGGGACACTGCTGCTGTACCCTTGAGCAAGGTACTTTACCTAGATTGCTCCAGTAAAAACCCAACTGTATAAATGAGTAATTCTATGTAAAAATAATGTGTAAAAAATAATGTAATTGTATGTAAAAAATAATGTGATAACTTGTAATAATTGTAAGCTGCCCTGGATAAGGGTGTCTGCTAAGAAATAAATAATAATAATACATTGCAATATAATACCATACATAAGAAAGTTTCTAAACGAGAGGAGGCCATTCAGCCCATCTTGCTCGTTATTGATCCCAGAATCTCATCAAGCAGCTTCTTGGAGGATCCCAGGGTGTCAGCTTCAACAACATTACTGGGGAGTTGGTTCCAGACTCTCACAATTCTCTGTGTAAAAAAAGTGCCTCCTATCATCTGTTCTGAGTGCTCCTTTATCTAATCTCCATTTGTGACCCCCTGGACCTTGTTTCTTTTTTCAGGTTGAAAAAGTCTGCTGGGTCGACATTGTCAATACTTTTTAGAATTTTGAATGCTTGAATCAGATCACCGCATAGTCTTATTTGTTCAAGACTGAGTAGATTCAATTATTTTAGCCTGTCTGCATACGACATGCTTTTTAAACCTGGGATAATTCTGGTCGTTCTTCTTTGCAATCTTTCTAGAGCAGCAATATCCTTTTTGTAATGAGGTGACCAGAACTGAACACAATATTCTAGGTTAGGTCTTACTAATGCATTGTAAAGTTTTAACATTACTTCCCTTGATTTAAATTCAACACTTCTCACAATATATCCGAGCATCTTGTTGGCCTTTTTTATAGCTTCCCCACATTGTCTAGATGAAGACATTTCTGAGTCAACATAAACTCCTAGGTCTTTTTCATAGATCCCTTCTTCAATTTCAGTATCTCCCATATGATATTTATAATGCACATTTGTTTTGCCTGTGTGCAATACTTTACACTTTTCTCTATTAAATGTCATTTGCCATGTGTCTGCCCAGTTCTGAATGCTATCTAGATCATTTTGAATGGCCGTTGCTGCTGCAGCAGTGTTTGCCACTCCTCCTATTTTTGTGTCTTCTGCAAATTTAACAAGTTTGCTTACTATACCAGAATCTAAATCATTAATGTAGAGTAGGAATAGCAGAGGACCTAATACTGATCCCTGTGGTACACCACTGGTTACCTCGTTCCATTTTGAGGTTTCTCCTCTAATCAGTACTTTCTGTTTTCTACATATTAACCACTCCCTAATCCATGTGAATGCATTTCCTTGAATTCCTATGTGGGACTTTGTCAAAAGCTTTCTGGAAATCTAAATAAACCATGTTGTATGCTTTGCAATTATCCATTGTCGATGTTGCATCCTCAAAAAAATCAAGCAGGTTAGTTAGACACGATCTCCCTTTCCTAAAACCATGCTGACTGTCTCCCAGGATATTGTTACCATATAGGTAATTTTCCATTTTGGATCTTATTATAGTTTCCATAAGTTTACATATAATAGAAGTCAGGCTTATTGGTCTGTAGTTACCTGGTTCGGTTTTGTCTCCCTTTTTGTGGATCGGGATTACATTTGCAATTTTCCAGTCTGTCGGTACAACCCCTGTGTCAAGACACTGTTGCATGAGACTGTGTCAAGAGACTGTTGTATTGTATTGTACAATACAGTACAATACTAAACAATACAGTACAATACAATACAATACAATACAATGCAATACAATACAGTACAATACAACACAACACAATACAGTAAAATGCAATACAGTACAGTACAATACAGTACATTACAGTACAATACAGTACAGTACAATACAATACAACACAACACAATACAGTACAGCAAAATACAATACAATACAGTACAGTACAATACAACACAATATAATACAGTACAGTACAGTACAACACAATACCGTACAGTACAATACAATGCAACACAATACAGTACAATACAACACAATACAATACAGTACAGCACAGCACAACACAATACAAAACAATACAATACAATACAGCACAGTACAACACAATACAATACAATACAACACAGTACAGTACAATACAATGCAACATCCTCCTGAAGGAATTAGAAGTTGGTTTTATTATTGAGCAATGGTCACGTTTTTATAAATCCTAACTTGCTGCATCCTTGTTCATATTGTATTATAGTGATATTTGCACTTACTGAAACTATACTGTATTACATATTACGCTTGTATTGTAATATGTAATCATCATCATCATCATCATCATCATCATCATCATCATCATCATCATTTTAAAAACAGTCAACACGTACTGACGAAAAAAAAATCACTTTCGCTCCTGAGACTTTGATTTAGTAAAACTGACACGCGAAACACCCAATCAGTGTAAACTAACCCTGTTTAAACCAATCGAAACACGGTGATCCGTTCTGGGGCGTTTGTTTGAGCTGTCTTTTTAGTTCAGGGCTAAAGAGTGACATTCGGGGCGTGGTTACGAACAGAGTCCGACGAGAGGCGTGGTCCGGGTAGCCAATCGGCGCCTTACCAACGTGGGTTTGATTGACAGCAGCGGCTCAATCCGAGCAGAGCTCCGCCCCTAGCAAAAGCACCCTTATAAATAGTGTTCGAGCCGTTTATTGTAGGAATAATAACAAATTAAAAACAGAGCAATATCGCGCTTTCTGCAGAAATCGACAAATTAATCGACATCTGTCAGACTTTTGAATATCTACAACTGTTTCTGGGGGGAGGGGTTCAGCACTGAAGTTGTCTTTACACAGGGCTATAGTTATCAGTGTTATATCTAGACATATTACTTTATGCACGACTAAAAGCTGTTTTTCAGGCGACTAAGTGAAATTCATGTAAACTGTATACACGTGACTGAACAAACAGTACAGCCTTCTCGAAGTATATGCTTACATTGCTTTTAATTATATACCTTTGATCATATTGCATATTAACATGGCCGAGACAGCGCTGGATACAAGCACGGATCTAAGCATCAAGGTTAGTTTATTTTATTTTTAACCGGGTGCCTAAAATATAAAAATAAAAAAATAAATGTATAATTATTAATAATTATGGGCAGTTTTACAATTAGCACTGTTATTATTATTTATTTATTATTATTATTATTATTATTATTATTATTAATAATAATAATAATAATAATAATAATAATAATAATAATAATAATAATAATAATAACTGCAGTAAACAAATATAGTTTTATTTTTTCTCATAGCATTGCTGTGGATCGATATGTATGTCATTTGATAATGTTCACTGCTTTAATATGCTATCGGCATATAACCGCTATCTCATTTGCAATGGATTGTGAATACGCGTCGTGCATGAATTATTTGAAGTTTATGTATGCCTTTAGCAACTTCTACTCGCATAGACAGTCACATCACACTCTGTATCGCCTTTACACTAACCACCCGGCTCTGTACATGGGAAATGCATCTTCTACATACAGCCTACGATGTCTGCAGGTAGTTTTAGAAATTCAAAAGGTACCAATGTCAGGTACGACTGGGTTTGTGTGTGTGGCCATTTTATTAGGGCGTGGCCATTTTATTAGGAACACCCCTTCGACAGTATTGCAATGAAAATGCTTACAGGCGCCTGCTAAAAACAACATTCCCCGCTTTCTAAAAGAAAAAGAAAAAGTAGCCACTACTAACACCCCGTTCAGTATGGGTAGGCGCAAGGATTTATCCAAATTTGAAAGGGGTATGATTGTGGGCGCCCGTCTCCTGGGTGCACCCGTATCGCAGACCTCAGTACTGTCCGGCAAGTCCAAGACCACAGTCTCACGCGTCTTCACGGAGTGGCGGAAATCGCAAAAGACAACAACGGACCGGTCGAGATGTGGGCGCAAGCGGCTGGTGACCGACAGTGTCCGGCAGTGGCTGGAGAAAATCGTGACCTCTGAGCGGACTATGACGATAGCAGCCATTACCCAAACTCTGAACGCTGGCAGCGAGGAGACAGTGTCGGCCAGGACTGTGCGCCGGGAGTTGCGTCGGATGGGATTTTACTGTCGTGTCCAATTACAGAAACACCATGCACTTGTGAGTACTACTACAGCATTTGGAATGAGACCGCGTAACTCGCATTCTGGAAAAACTCAATGTTACCCGATGTTTGTCTTCGGTATTTCAACAATCACTGAGTGCTCCTCTTGGCTGGTAGTACGTGTCCGATTGGTCTGGTAATGCATGCGCACAGGTAGCGAGCCATCGTGTCGGACTAGACTTGCATTAGCGCTAATGCTCTTTTCGGAAGAATACACGTATGCTAACAAACACAAAATGGCGCCTGCTTCAATCACTACAGCTGTGTCTCGACTGTGCTCGCAACCCGATTTATTTCTTGTTTGTAAAACCGAGTGAGTGCACAGACGCATAAAGACTCCTGTCAACAGAAGAATGTAAATAATAACGAAGCGGACAGCAAACAAGGCATGCCTCTTCAACAAGTGGGCAGGATGGTGAACTCGGGCGCGGCGCAGGGACTAGATAACAAGGAATTGTGTTTCAGTGTAAAATAAATAACAAACTTTCTATCTGACAAAACAGAGTGCACTGAAAAATAAACAAACTGGACAGACAACAACTTAGCATCGAAGACTAAAGTGGACCATATAAGTTGCCCACATGAATTGATTTTAAATGTGCTGCTTCTTCCATGCGTAGTATGCACGCTAATTATGACTAGCCTGTAATATCTCGCTGATGTTTATTGCTTGCCTATTATTATACCTGTTGACAGACAGACAATCCTCTTCAGTGTCTGACAAATAATGTCATTGTTGTTTTTTAGTGTGTATGTTCGTACATTTTTTCACATCGCGACCTTATTGCGTGTTCGTCTTCACAACAAGTACAGCGCTTGGTTGGCAGGCCCGTTTGTTTAGATTCCCTAAGTTTCAGTTGTAAGTTTTAAAAGGCTGTTGAACTGTACTATTCTTATTGTTAGTCGTCGTTTTGTCACCTTATGTATCCAAACATATAGACCCCTTTTCTCCAGATTAAGGTCATTTTGGACCTTAAAATATTATTATTATACGTTAAAATGCAGTTACATATAAATATATTGCTGGGTATGTTTTGCTTGGCAGTCCAACAGCATGGGGCGCGGTCATATTTATAAGTAATCCCGGCGCCCTCCTCCGAGTTCAGCACCGATGTGTACAATCCTTGGAGCTAATGGTTGTCATGAAGGCACTGGAGGGTGTCAGGCTGTAATTAAATAAATAAACATGGGGAGTGGCAAGGATCTCTCGAAGTTTGACAGGGGGGTGATTGTAGGCGCTCGCCTCGCCGGTGCCTCCATAGTACAAACGGTAAACGCCAGCGGGAAGTCCCGTACAACAGTCTCACGAGTCTTCAAAGAATGGCGGACATCAGAAAAAACTGGGACTGACAGGTCAAAGTGTGGTCGCAAGCGACTTCTCACCGACCGGGAGCGCCAGTGGCTGGAGAAAATCGTGAGCATAGAAGAGAGGACCCAGTCCTCACGAGTGATCACCGAAACGCTCAATCTCGCCAGCGAGCAGCCCGTGTCTGTACGAACAGTGCGCAGAGAGTTACAAAGAATGGGGTTTTATAGTCCGGTGCCGCCGTCCTTATTAAAATACAACCAGGTGAGATTTAAGTCAAAGATAACGGAATTCTTACTGCCAGGCAGAGTCTGCCACCCGTTTCATTTGGTACAGTAATTATCATCGCATACAGTCTGCACATCACTGCTGTATTGCACTGACAGTTACAAACCAAAACAAACAACATGGCGGCGCGGTGTTCTGTGTCTAGTCGCTGATCAAATCAATTAAAGGCAAATCTTGTAATAGTTGTATTCGGAAGTTTGTTTTACAGAAAAATATATATTTTTTTCTAACAGTTCAGTTTAGTTGATTTTTAAAAATATCTTTTTATCGAGTATTATTGCTGTTCACATATTACGTTCTCTCACTTTGCAATAAAATATTACTCTAGCAAAATCGCATTTACCAGTCAAGTGTTTCTCCCTGTCCCCTCCCCGTATCACTCTCCATCGCCTCTTCCATCTCTCTATTCTCTCGCTCCTCTCCTCCCCCTCCCTCAGCCACACAGAGCCACACAGAGGTCACCCAGAACTCCCGGCCCGTGCTATTCTGTGTCAGCAGTGTCTGCAGCGGATCCTGCTAATCCGTTAAGGACAAGCCTGTCTGAAGGCTATTTAGAGACAGCGGTTTACTGCAGATCAGACCAGCCAGTTTAAAGGCAAAGCCTCGTCCCTCAGTCCATCTATATAACTATCTGTCTCTGCCCATCTGCCCATCTATATAACTACCTATCTCTGCCCATCTATATAACTACCTATCTCTGCCCATCTATATAACTACCTATCTCTGCCCATCTATATAACTGTCTATCTCTGCCCATCTATATAACTGTCTATCTCTGCCCATCTATATAACTACCTATCTGCCCATCTATATAACTACCTATCTCTGCCCATCTATATAACTACCTATCTCTGCCCATCTATATAACTGTCTAACTCTGCCCATCTATATAACTGTCAATCTCTGCCCATCTATATAACTATCTCTGCCCATCTGTATAACTGTCTAACTCTTCCCATCTATATAACTGCTTATCTCTGCCCATCTATATAACTACCTATCTCTGCCCATCTATAAAACTGTCTATCTCTGCCCATCTATAAAACTGTCTAACTCTGCCCATCTATATAACTGTCAATCTCTGCCCATCTATATAACTATCTCTGCCCATCTGTATAACTGTCTAACTCTGCCCATCTATATAACTGTCTATCTCTGCCCATCTATATAACTACCTATCTCTGCCCATCTATATAACTGTCTATCTCTGCCCATCTATATAACTATATATCTCTGCCCATCTATATAACTGTCTGTCTCTGCCCATCTATATAACTACCTACAGTATCTCTGCCCATCTGTATAACTATTTCTGCCCATCTATATAACTGTCTATCTCTGCCCATCTATATAACTATCTCTGCCCATCTATATAACTACCTATCTCTGCCCATCTATATAACTACCTATCTCTGCCCATTTATATAACTATCTATCTCTGCCCATCTATACAACTGTCTGTCTCTGCCCATCTATATAACTATCTATCTCTGCCCATTTATATATAACTGTCTGTCTCTGTTGTTTAGGGGCTGTATCATACAAGCTGATATACAATAGAGGGGCATTGCCACGAGGGAGTTACTGGCCGCTCTGACCTTGAGTGGGTGCAAATGAGCTTGCATCACTCAGCACTCTACTGTGTGTATATGTATTATAATATATAGTTATATAAAGAAGAGTAATTAAACAGGATAGCTCGTTTTAATGTGACGTCATTTCCGTCTGATACAAACACATTTTAAAAGGCTGCATCACATCAGTTATAGATAAAAAGTGGTAAAGCAAGGAAGGGGTCAGAGTAGGGGGGGGGCAGTCATTCTGCATGCGCTGCTCTGTCCCAGTACTAGCAGGTGGACGGGGGGGTTGGCATGAAATGCGTTGCCAATGTTGATGTTATTTGTTTTTCAGGACTTAAAAGAAAAAAACGAGCCGAAAGACGACAAAGCAAATGGAAAAAAGCTTGCAGATGAAAATGGAGAAGTTAGTCATTTTATATCTTCTGACAGAGTGAAAGACATAAATGAGGCTAGTGAATGAGTCTGCTGCCTATCTGTGTGTGTGTGTGTGAATGAGAGGCTAGTGAACGAGTCCGCTACCTGTTGTGTGTGTGTGTGTGTGTGTGTGTGTGAATGTGTGTGAATGAGAGGCTAGTGAGTCCGCTACTTGTTGTGTGTGTGTGTGTGTGAATGAGAGGCTAGTGAGTCCGCTACCTGTTGTGTGTGTCTTCACCCCAAGATATGGTGACCCAGGCCTCCAGAGAAAGGCTAGTGGATTTGCCTGTGAAGAGAGGCAGTAGTTAAAGCTGGGAGAAATATTCAAACACACACTGCTTGAAATTCCTATTCATTCACATAGAGGACTTCATCAAAAAGATATCATGCAAAGGACACCACTGCATCAGCGAGGGTTATTTTACTCTCAGCACACCTGTGTAACTGTAATTATACCACAGAATTGATCGATGGCACTTCAATTACGCATTGATTTGTCATTTGATCATTATATTTGCAAACACTTTTGGTGACCCCCTGTTGTTTATAATTGTTTTTTTCATAGTAATTACTGCTGGGTTATTTATAATACATACATTAAACATGTTAATATGGGTAGTTGTTTATGTTACTTTTTACTATATTTGTAATTATAATTGTGCTGTTTTGTGTTTAGGATGGAGGGAGCGATGAAGAATACCCCGGGGAGGTGAAGGACGGGGAAGAGGAGGAAGGGGACGAGGGTCTTGAGGGAGAGAAGGAAGGTGAGAGGGACTGAACGGAACTGAGTAAAACAACCTGCACGCCAGGGGAGGGGATTGTCTTTCAGTGGAGCAGAGCTGACATCTGGTGGACAAGTAGGGGATTGCAGTTAAAATAAAAGAAACGTTGGTTACACGACACCAGATGCAGGCTGAGGAAGGAACTATTAACAGAAGCGTGCAGGGCACACAAGTCAAAACATTTCAACCCTTTCGTGCATTGAACATAACTGATGTGTTTTGGACATATAATAAATCTATTGTTCACTGAGGCCTATGCAATTCTGATATGCTTCCCCCACCTCTCTCCCCGACAATCAACCTTGAGGAGTCTTTTCAGAAGCAACCCCCCTGTCCTTTCCTCTGTCCTTTATAACAACCCTCATCGAATCGGCTGAACTGACTGTCCCTCTGTCTGTGTCCCTCTGTCTGTCCCTCTCAGATGAGGACGAGGTTGAAGAAGTCGAGGAGGAGGATGAAGACGATGATGATGACGAAGAGGAGGAAGAGCAGCCGCTACCAGCAGCAGCACACCCTGCGAAGAGACGAGGCAATGAGCAGGTCTGTCTGTCTACCTGCCTGCCTGACTGTGTGTACCTGTTGTCTGTGAGCGTATCTGTCTGTCTGAATCTCTGTATGCATATTATTATTATTTGTTTATTTAGCAGACACCTTTATCCAAGGCGACTTACAGAGACTAGGGTGTGTGAACTATGCATCAGCTGCAGAGTCACTTACAATTACGTCCAACCGAAAGACGGAGCACAAGGAGGTTAAGTGACTTGCTCAGGGTCACATAATGAGTCAGTGGCTGAGGTGGGATTTGAACCGGGGACCTCCTGGTTACAGCCCTTTTCTTTAACCACTGGACCACACAGCCTCCTGTCTGTCTGCTGTGTCTCTCTAATGAATTCAGTGTCTGAGACTGACAGTGCTAGAGATTGAAGCTCTCAATCTGTCTGAACTAAACACTTTGCTATTTGATATTTGGCGTAGCTGGCTTTGTGACATGTGACCCCTGCAATCTCTCCTTCTTCTTTAGGAGACTGTTGGAAAGAAACGTCAGAAGACAGCCAGCGGTGACTCGTAGGACATCTGAAGCGACGCACAGCTCAAAACGCAGAAATCAAATAAACCAACATAGGAATCCAACTGCCTCCTTACCCATAGATAGAGAGAGAGAGGATATTGTACTGTCATTTAAAAATAAATAACGAATTAATTAATAACTCAAACGAAACAAATACTGGTGGGTAAACCCAGGCGAAGTTTCAAAACCAGGGTGATGTCACAGAGTAGAGAGAACACTGAACTGGGAGGTACATCAGGCCGGGGGCCAATTACAATTACACTACCGGTCAAAAGTTTTAGAACACCTCCATTTTTCCAGTTTTTATTGAAATTTACGCAGTTTAATGTCTCAATGTACTCTGAAATTAAAGCATAGAACAAATAAACAATTGGAGATAAAAAAGAAATCATGGAATCGTTTTGTTTAACAAAATTTAATCTAAATTTTTGACTCATCAAAGAAGCCACCTTTTGCAGATATAACAGCCGAACACACTCGTGGCATTCTTTCTACAATGGAAATCAAATATTGTTCGGAAAGTTCTTCCCAACACTGTTGCAGAAGTTCCCACAAATGTGTTGCACTTGTAGGTTGCTTTGCTTTCACCCTTCTGTCCAGTTCATCCCAAACCAGCTCGATGGGGTTTAAGTCTGGAGACTGTGCTGGCCATTCCATGATTTGAAGCCTACCGTCTTGTTCTTTTCTTCTAAGGTAGTTCTGACATAGCCTGGAGGTATGTTTTGGGTCATTATCTTGCTGTAGGATGAACCCTGACCAACTAGGCGTATACCAGAGGGTATTACATGGCTGCAAAATGCTGTGGTAGCCGTTTTGGTTCAGGGTGCCACTCACTCTGTGCAAGTCGCCGACTCTGGATCCAGCAAAAGAGCCCCAGACCATCACGCTTCCTCCTCCATGTTTGACAGTTGGTGTCACACACCGAGGAACCATCCTTTCGCCTACTCGACGGCGTTCAAAAACCCTGCGTGATGAACCGAAGATTTCAAATTTTGATTCATCGGTCCATAAGACCTTCTTCCAGTCTTCAGTAGTCCACTGGCGGTGCTTCATGGCCCAGGCAAGCCTCTTTTTCTTATTTTGCCATCTTAGCAATGGCTTTCTTACTACCACTCGACCTGTCAAACCTGCAGCTCGAAGTCTTCTCTTCACAGTTGAAACTGAGACTTACTTCGACCACTGTTAAGCTGTGCTTGAAGCTGTTGTCCTGTGAGCCGCCTATCACGCAAGCTGTTGACTCTCAGAAACTTGTCTTCTGATTCTGTTGTGGCTTTGGGTCTGCCAGACCTCTTCCTGTCAGAGTTTCCTCCAGTTTCCAAGTGTCCTTTGATGGTGTAGGAAACTACTCACTGTCACCTTGGCTTTCTTTGCAATTTCTCTAAAGGAAAGACCTACACTTTTAAGGGTTATAATGGTCTGTCTGTCTTCCTTTTGTTAATTGCCTTTTTCTCGCCATTATGATAGCAATATACTACTTCCTGCAGTACAATACTGTCCAAATAATGCTTAAGAGGGTGTAGTAACACAGTCTGTTCCAACACTGCTTTTATACAGACAGAGGGTTTGTAAGTATTCAACAAAAGTTGGGACACCTGTAGGAATTGTTAGCATCAACTTTCAAGGCTTAATTTACTTCCATTGCTGCAGAACAGCTGTACGTTGTTAACCCATTACTTGTTCCCTGAAAAAGGCCTTTTTGTATAACTCTGAAATGTACATTATTTTTCAGTTTTTGGTAACCTAAACTTTTTTTTTAACCTCCGGCAGTTTACCGCTTACCTTTGTACCATTTCAGATTATTCACTGGACTTGAACTGCTTAAATTTTAATAAAAACTGGAAAAATGGGGGTGTTTTGACCGGTAGTGTACATTTTGTTTAATTACAATTAAAATCAGCAATAACAATTATTCTACAGTAACTGCAATTATAATTACACTACAGTAACATAACCAGCTCCACACGTACACTATTTATTCTTCAAGCAGGAATCACAGGTACAAACACAGACACCTACTGTGTAACTTTTTAATTTTTTCAAACAAACGCGGTCAATAAAAGTGGTTGGGAATGAGAATAATGTGCCCTCAGTGTGAAACACAGCATGGAACTGCGAGGGATTCAGCTTGGGAAGGGGTGGAATTGAACTGGAATTGATCAATGATATGATACAATTACAATTACAGTTCTGCAGGTTAATTACACATTGCACAATTAGAGCTCCCCAGGTTAATTACACATTGCACAATTAGAGCGCCCCAGGTTAATTACACATTGCACAATTAGAGCTCCTCAGGTTAATAACACATTGCACAATTACAATGTATTTGTCTCCAGTCGTCTTTACTCTATGCTTATTGTCCGCCCATGAGTTTTGCAGCATCGCCTGTTTGGTTTTCAGGTCGGTGCAAACGCACAAGAGCCAGTGGTTTGTGACTGGCGTTTGTGTTAGCGGTTTAATATTCAACTGACTGATGCCAATACAACAAAAAACTGACTGCAGTTCAGTCACTTGGCCACAAGGTGGGGGGCATAATGATTTATTTTCTGGTCTGGTTTAAAGTTGACTCGTTTTGATGATGCATACAGCTTCTGTACAATACATATACCGAGTAGTGGATACAAAGGCTTGTTATCTTTAACATTGATTTTATTCAGATTTACTTTACTGTTGCGATTTTGCATAATGCACAGTGCCTCCAGTCCATGTGGCTGAATGCTGTAACTGCAGCTTGTTTTGATTTGGCGTTTGGTAACAGTTTTTAAAAGAAAAAAAAGTAATTCTTGTTATTTTTTTCCCCTTTTTCCAACCCTTTAAACTGATAGCGTCGGTGTCGTTTTTGTTTAAATTTTCTGTTAATTTAGTTTTTTGTGTGTGTGTGGTGTAAAATTGACGGCGCTTGATGTACATTCCATTAAATAAATTTGTATACATTTTAAAGTTTCAGTTTTTTGTTAAAAAAAATTCTTGACAGTTTACATCCTACTCAAGAGAAATCACATGACATGGTGACCTTTCAAAACCATGAACACTCAACAGTGGTAAATTTAGAAATACTGAAGGAAACTCATTTCCAATGACAGGGGTAGCACAGGGTTTCTTATGTATAGAAGTGTCTGTTTGAAAAAGACACGTTTACACAATGTGTTATCCGTCAAGGATTAAAGTTAAGCTCCCCTTCCATAGACCCCAATGTTAAAGCCAGGCTGTTTCCCCTCATATACCCCAATGTTAAAGCCAGGCTGTTTCCCCCCATAGACCCCAATGTTAAAGCCAGGCTGTTTCCCCTCATAGACCCCAATGTTAAAGCCAGGCTGTTTCCCCTCATATACCCCAATGTTAAAGCCAGGCTGTTTCCCTCATAGACCCCAATGTTAAAGCCAGGCTGTTTCCCCCATAGACCCCAATGTTAAAGCCAGGCTGTTTCCCTCATAGACCCCAATGTTAAAGCAAGGCTGTTTCCCCTCATAGACCCCAATGTTAAAGCCAGGCTGTTTCCCCTCATAGACCCCAATGTTAAAGCCAGGCTGTTTCCCC
Source organism: Acipenser oxyrinchus oxyrinchus (assembly GCA_030684275.1). Lineage (NCBI taxonomy): Eukaryota > Metazoa > Chordata > Actinopteri > Acipenseriformes > Acipenseridae > Acipenser > Acipenser oxyrinchus. Next base: position 18,549,364 of record CM060261.1, on the reverse strand, counting down.
CATAGACCCCAATGTTAAAGCCAGGCTGTTTCCCTCATAGACCCCAATGTTAAAGCCAGGCTGCCCTGTAGGTTTCAGGTGCAAGGCTGCAGGAAGGAGCGGCGCAGCAACATGTTAGCTGTTGACACAATCCACACACTCGCCATAGTAATGTGTACAATCGCGCGCAGCGTACACTGAGGCGGGCGCCTAGGTATTAACACAATACACAAATATATATTTTTTAAAATAATGTGCCCACTTACAATTTTAATAGTGGCATATAATCGACATGTTTTCATATTATTGTTATTTTTTATTTGCCATTTCTTCGTAACATTATTGTGATCTTAGGCTGTATATAAATTTGACAGCCGGGATATTGAAACTTCGCGCCAAACAGACTTGTTCGCTTCTCGTTCTCATTGGTCAGTTTCCCTAGTTACGCCGAGTGCTGCTCCGGAATTGGATCCAACATCTGTTTGTGATCCGACTCCAGTGAAATCGGATCCCATCCCATTTTTGTTCTCATTAGTGCAACTGGCCCCTGGAGCAGCTGGTAGTCCCGTAGTTAGTGAATGGTTCGGTACTGTACATACTCAAAGATGAAACCAATCTGTAACGCATTTCTTTCAGTAGAAAGAAATGCGTTACAGATTGGTACGAATGTTTAGTGATTGTATTTCTTATAATAATATTGTTTTTCTGCTGACAGTCCTGTGAATGTGATGTTTAGCTGCGATACGTTTTCATAAATTGGTGTTTTTCTTGCACAATGGCAACGCTCCCCCGATATAACGATTCATAGCTGTTTGGTTTTAGTACTTTTCATCCATTGCATTTGATGCCAGGGGCTAGAAGAATTAGACGTAATTATATTTATAAATCCACTGTTTGGCAACAGCAGTTTTTTTTCTAATGCTTTCGTTTTTCAATTTTTTTTTTAATCGTTTTTGGCATTTTTAAACAGCTTTGCGTGTTAACAACGCACAGATACTGAAGTAAACTGCAGTGCAGCTACGTTCCAGCCTGAATGTGACAGCGGGCCTCGTTCAACCTTGACTTCTGTACACCAGAAGCAGTTTAAAATATATTTAGGCACATTTAAAGCAACATTGTCTGTGTTGATGATTATATATGATAAGTGTATTGGTTTGGTTATCAAACAAGTAAACAAACAAAACGCCTTGCATGTGTTTTGCACCGCCCCAAGTGTAAAACAAAACAATCTCCGTCAGCATACAGCCAATCCGTGTTCTCCTCAGCAGACGGATTCCTCTGGTCCCTGTTCACAATGAGAAAGAGTTGGAGTGCATCCTCTCGGTATGTTTGATTGCTCTCGCAGCAGTATGGGTATAAATAGACTGAATGGCCTTGCCCTGATATATGTCCACAGAGACATATCCCAGGAAGAAGTCTTACAGCATTTCGATAGATCAGGCCATAGGAGGATTGGCAAACTCTATTTAAAGTAAAGCCTTTTAAATCAGTGTTTTTTTATCATGGCATCATACAGTCCCAGCAGTCCGATCAGTCTTAGCACTAGTATCAGCAATCTTACCAGTCCCAGCAATGTCAGCACCAGTCTTACCAGTCCCAGCAGTGTCAGCACCAGTCTTACCAGTCCCAGCAGTGTCAGCACCATTCTTACCAGTCCCAGCATTGGCAGCACCAGTCTTACCAGTCCCAGTTGTAGCATCAGTGTCACCAGTCTCAGCATCAACGTCAGTAGCAGTGAACCAAACGCATGTCTCTCAATGCAGGTATAAACCATCTACTGATTCATATGTATACGTTCTGTTCTTCTTGTCCTTTTAATAGCACATGTTTCTAACAGTGTGAACAGAGTCGGTGTTGTTTTTGCTGGGAGATTTGTTTAAAATAACGTGTGGGTCACTGGGTAAACATAGTTAGCGAATATATTGCGAATATAAAAGGTGTCCGCTCAACCCACACAGTGACGCTTAAAAGCAAAAAAAAACTGGCTCGCTCAAACTCAATCACACTTCCTTCACTACATTTTTGTGACGTCAATTGACCAAACACGGTGGGTAACTACTACCTTTAAAAATCTTTCAAATCGTTCTGTAACGAAGTTGGGCGAACTTTCTCAAAATCTTTCTTTGGTTTTTGTTTGGTTTGTTTTTTTGTTTATCATTCGCTCTTGCTTGCCTGCATGTCCGAGTCTGGGTATTTTGCTTCACAGCAGGAAGCTACAGTCTGGCTGGACTTGGATTATGGAACACCCTACTTCCTTCCTCCTAATGATTCTTTTTATTTTTCAGATTCACAATATGCTGGCTCGCTTCTTTTCAAAGTTGTGATTTTATTACAAAGACTCTGAAATGCTCCGCTGCCGTCTCGGGACCGTCGTCAACAAGGGTATTTAAACGATGGTGTGGTTCGAGTGGCTGCCGATTCGCCATTCCGAAGCGCTTTGTATCCCGGTGACACTATGGGTAAGTAGGAGCACAGCTCGGGTTTCACTCAATGAAACGTATGCATTTTTACCCGCGCTAAGGCACCTGATTCCGCTGCTCGCAACAGCTGTACAAAACAAATTGCGAATATAACCACCCGTTTCACATTCACGTTTGCAATTGTATTTTTTAACAAAGTATTTGTTAAACTCTAAATTCAGGCGATATCGGAGAGTGCCAGTTTGTCTGTATGTTACCCTTACATGTCTACCTGAGAACACCATAAGTTATTCCACGTACTGTAAATCAGGAATTTGACCTAGTGACGTGCTAAATACCACTTAACCAATTTTCATGCATTGCCATTTCTTATTCTATACTGTTCAGCGCATTCTGTTGGTACACGTCATAGACGTCAACTTTTTTTCATCGCCGTTTGCTCTAGTTGTGATTGACAGCCGTGGTGGTGGGGGCGTGCGCTTTTCTTCCAGTAAAGCTTGTGAGAGGTTAAACTAAGAAGTGAAGCAGTTCTTTATTGTGCAACTCTCAGCCGCTCATGCGCTCTTCACAGACCCGCGTCTCTCATACAGGGGCAGTTCCTGTGCGATTCGTAATTAATTACAATTCCGGGATCGTGTGTGCTATGAGAATGTAATGACCACCCGAGGGGTGAGGTAACGTTCTCATTTATCACACACTACCCATGAACTATTTTTTATAATCTATGGCATGGGCGCCTAAATTTGCTTAAAAGTGTGTGTGCGCGTGTGTGCGCGCGCGCGTGTGTGTGTGTGTGTGTGTGCGCGCGCGTGTGTGTGGACCGGACGGGACGGGACGGGACGGGGGGAGTTAATATCCATTGTCGATGCAACACGGGACTGGACGGGGGCGGAGTTAATATCCATTGCCGATGCAACATCGACAATGGATAATTGCAAAGCATATGACGTGGTTTATTTAGATTTCCAGAAAGCTTTTGACAAAGTCCCGCATTAAGGATTAATCCTCAAACTGAACGCAGTAGGGATTCAAGGAAATGCATGCACATGGATTAGGGAGTGGTTAACATGTAGAAAACAGAAAGTACTGATTAGAGGAGAAACCTCAAAATGGAGTGAGGTAACCAGTGGTGTACCACAGGGATCAGTATTAGGTCCTCTGCTATTCCTAATCTACATTAATGATTTAGATTCTGGTATAGTAAGCAAACTTGTTAAATTTGCAGACGACACAAAAACAAGAGGAGTGGCAAACACTGTTGCAGCAGCAAAGGTCATTCAAAATGATCTAGACAGCATTCAAAACTGGGCAGACACAAGGCAAATGACATTTAATAGAGAAAAGTGTAAAGTATTGCATGCAGGCAATAAAAATGTGCATTATAAATATCATATGGGAGATACTGAAATTGAAGAAGGGAACTATGAAAAAGACCTAGGAGTTTATGTTGACTCAGAAATGTCTTCATCTAGACAATGTGGGGAAGCTATAAAAAAAGGCCAACAAGATGCTCTGATCTATTGTGAGAAGTGTTGACTTTAAATCAAGGGAAGTAATGTTAAAACTTTACAATGCATTAGTAAGACTGGCATTAGTAAGTGCCAAAATATTTAGTTTGTTGTCGACTTTCACCCTGTGTGGAGTTTTGTTTGACTGGAGTTTGAAATAGTAAATAAAAAATATAGTGAGAGTCAATGGGGAGGACGTCTGTCGAGCTAGGCTGTTTTGTTGCTGAGAAGCTCTGGGAAACCACATTTTTATCTTTTTCAAGTTACTGTTTTTATAATACCCACAGCATTACGCAGGTGTTTCAGCATAACATGTAGAATATTTACTAACTGAGCATTTATTAAGTATAAACACAAGTAGCACCAAATGGCAGAACCAGTTCCAGTGGCGTATCTGCACAATGCTGTACAGAACCTATAATTCCAACATGCAGCTTATTAAAGGAAGTGCTAAACAACCCGTAAGCAATGTACACAATGTTACTATATGGCTTGTTTATTGATAGAGATATTGACACACGTATGCTAACAGTTCAAATATTCCTTGCTCGGGTTATGTTTTAAATGCAGTGCTGAATGTTAGGGAATGTTTTTCACGTTTGCCCTCATTGCTGAGCACAGCTATCACAGCGAGACCAGCTGACTTTCGGGAAGTAAGCGCTCCAAAGCAGGGCAATGTTAGTGTTACTAATGTTAGTGTTACTTGGTTGAAACACTAAATACCAGTCCCCACACGGCAATGCTAATTGGTTGAAACTTTGATCCCTGACATTGTTAGAGTCAGTGCAGATTCAGATCAACTGTGCTCATATATTAACAAGATCGGAGTTGTGATCATTTCCCGCAATCTTGAGCATTCCCACTTCCCGCAATCTTGGGCAGCAAAATAAATAAATAGTTAAAAACAGCAATAAAAACGGATGCGTCACTGGGACGGGTTAGTGCGCGATATGTACCCGCCCCAGAGCAAAACCACCGGTAGATGACAGGCTCTGATTTCGAAACCTTTAATAACTCCAACAGGTATTTCAGGACATCATAGACTCCATTAGTACATATCGATGACAGAGTCGCGCCTTTTATCATTCGGCATTTATTTCTAAATATTTTTTTACATTCATTTAGGGACACAATATACCTTCATGTTTATTATTAAACGAATGTGAGGTCAAACATAATTGCAGGCAGCTTTTTTACTAACTGAAGTGCCACTATTTGACATTTACTGCTGCTTAACCCAAGTTAAAAAAATACATGATTAGCGTTAGGGTGGGAATTGAATTTGATACGTTAAATCCGAGAATTGTGAGAAGCAACAGCTTTCATTTTAAGCCCATTACCGCCGTCCCATGTTTTTTTTTTTTTTTTTTTTTTGTGTGTGTGGTCTGCCCACATTCATTATGGTACCCCGATTAAGGTTTGATATTTATGCAGCAATAATAATAATAATAATAATAATAATAATAATAATAATAATAATAATAATAATAATAATGCTGCAGTCGCACACAAGAAAAAAAAAAAAACAACTTTAATATGCATCAGTAGTATAACTGGACAGCAGTTTTATATTTACAATACAATTTTCGGTTCATTACTGAATAAAAGCGTTACACTATAAAAAATAACAGCCGACGCCATGTTGCTGGTTTATTTGGGTTCGTGGTCGTTAACCCAGTTGCTAAACAAATGAGGCCCTGACGCAAATTATGCTTATTACGTAATACACAAAACTGATGATTGGTCAGTGCAATGTCTTTGCGTACAGCCCGCCTTATAAAAGCAGTTTACTTCATGCAGAAAGAAAGTAGTGCTAGAGAATGATTGACATTATTTAAAATATACTGCCAAAACCCACGTTTATCAGTTTTTAAAAAACAAAACCGAATCATGTAAATTGATCTTGAGGGAGGGTTATTATTGGTTAAAACCGAAATCTTGAAGCGCTTCATATACTGTATATGATAACCAACAAAAAGTGGAGGGGCAAAATATATACTTTATCCCCCCACATATTCAAAGTGTGTGTGGGGGGGGTGGGGGTATGTTTCTGTAGCGGTATCTGTGTGGTTATTGCTCGGTTATTTAGAATAAAGTAAACATGTCAATATGTGTAGTTGTTTTTGTTACTTTTTAGTGTAATTGTATTCATAGTTATAATTACTGCAGCATAATTGTAATTGTAATTGAATCGAATTGTAATTGTAATTTTTCGCTGTAAGTGTGATTGTACTTGAGCCCAGGTCTGCTCAGTGCTGCTTCCTCTGACAATGGGGTTCCAGTGGGCTGCTTTCTCTACTGCCTTGCCTGTTTCCAGTGAAAAGATTTAATGTGCCATTTGTTGTGACAGTGAAGCACAGTGATACCGGGATGCGTGTAGCTTTGTATTGTGCTGTGTATATAAAGCTTACAGAGGTATGTGTACCTGCCCAATTGAACCTACGGGAGACATCATCTATCTATCAATCAATCAATCTGCAGCTTCACTGCGTCACTGCCATGCGCCTCCCTACACACACAGTGAAGAAAAATGAGAACACACGCACGCACGCACACACACACACACACACACAGACACACACAGATGCTGTTGTTTGTGTAAAATGGCTCTTTAAACGTTTTAGTAATAATTAGCTATAGTTGGCACAAGGGGCGGGGCCAGCGGCCATTTCTTCTGCTTGATGAAGGTGGCAAGCCTTCCTCAGAAAGATCTATTCTTCTTGTTCTTCTGCTTCTTGGAGTGTGTGAGCTAATCAGTTCTCAGATGCAGGGCCAGGCTTGGTTAGTACTTCTCCTTTCTCCTTCTCTTCTTGGACTGTGTGAATATCTGCAGTGAAACAATCACAGGAAGTAGAGGATGTGGAAACTTCCTGTTTTTTTTTATTTCCACTGCACATTGTCTAGTTTAATTTCGACTGGGAGGACACTGGGGCTTGTGTGACTTTCACTGTATTAAAAACTACAGGAATCTATAATATTGTGATAGAATTGTATACCACCACTTTGCTCAGTTATTCAGTGTCTCACTCTCTCTCTCCCTCCCCCTCTCCCCTCTCTCTCAGCTGCTGTGTTCAGGCGTTGTTGTGTCAGGCTCAGCTCCCCAGTCTGCAGGCTGTAAGTCTCACGAGTATGAGCATAATGGATACTGCTGCAACAAGTGCCTCCCTGGTGAGTGATTCCCCCTCCCTGTGCTGCAGAGACTGCTCTAAACTCACTGAGAGAGAGAGCTGTGCACCCCCTCCCTGTGCTGCAGAGACTGCTCTACACTCACTGAGAGAGAGCTGTGCACCCCCCTCCCTGTGCAGCAGAGACTGCTCTACACTCACTGAGAGAGCTGTGCACCCCTCTCCCTGTGCTGCAGAGACTGCTCTACACTCACTGAGAGAGAGCTGTGCACCCCCTCCCTGTGCTGCAGATACTGCTGTACACTCACTGAGAGAGAGCTGTGCACCCCTCTCCCTGTGCTGCAGAGACTGCTCTACACTGACTGAGAGGGAGCTGTGCACCCCCTCCCTGTGCTGCAGAGACTGCTCTATACTCACTGAGAGAGAGCTGTGCACCCCTCTCCCTGTGCTGCAGAGACTGCTCTACACTCACTGAGAGAGAGCTGTGCACCCCCTCCCTGTGCTGCAGAGACTGCTCTACACTCACTGAGAGAGAGCTGTGCACCCCTCTCCGTGTGCTGCAGAGACTGCTCTACACTCACTGAGAGAGAGAGCTGTGCACCCCCTTCCCTGTGTTGCAGAGACTGCTCTACACTCACTGAGAGAGAGCTGTGCACCCCTCTCCCTGTGCTGCAGAGACTGCTCTACACTGACTGAGAGGGAGCTGTGCACCCCCTCCCTGTGCTGCAGAGACTGCTCTATACTCACTGAGAGAGAGCTGTGCACCCCCTCCCTGTGCTGCAGAGACTGCTCTACACTCACTGAGAGAGAGCTGTGCACCCCCTCCCTGTGCTGCAGAGACTGCTCTACACTCACTGAGAGAGAGCTGTGCACCCCCTTCCCTGTGTTGCAGAGACTGCTCTACACTCACTGAGAGAGAGCTGTGCACCCCTCTCCCTGTGCTGCAGAGACTGCTCTACACTGACTGAGAGGGAGCTGTGCACCCCCTCCCTGTGCTGCAGAGACTGCTCTATACTCACTGAGAGAGAGCTGTGCACCCCCTCCCTGTGCTGCAGAGACTGCTCTACACTCACTGAGAGAGAGCTGTGCACCCCCTCCCTGTGCTGCAGAGACTGCTCTACACGCACTGAGAGAGAGAGAGAGCTGTGCGTGTGTGTCAGTGTCTGTCTGTGTGTTTGTTGGTCAGGCTGTCTGTGTGTGTCTGTGTTTGTGTGTGAGTGTGTACTGTAGAAGGCACTTAACTTCCTTGTGCTCTGTCTTTCAGGGGAATTATAAGTGACTCTGCAGCTGATGCATAGTTCACACACCCTAGGCTCTGTAAGTCGCCTTGGATAAAGGTGTCTGCTAAATAAACAATAATAATACTGTACCGTATGTGTGTTTGAGTGTCTCTCAGTGTGAGTGTGTGTGTGTGTGTGTGTGTGTGTTTGCTGTGTTTCACTGTGTTCTCTGAATTGATATTTTGTTCAGGGTTCAAGAAGTCCAGCCCCTGCCCCGGTCCCAACATGACCACGTCCTGCGTGCCGTGTGCCGAAAAAACCTTCCTCGCGATCAGCAACTACAACAGCAACTGCTTCCGCTGTAGGAAGTGCGACAAACGTAAGATTCCCCCAGAAACATAAGAACATACACTACCGGTCAAAAGTTTTAGAACACCCCCATTTTTCCAGTTTTTATTGAAATTTAAGCAGTTCAAGTCCAGTGAATAACCTGAAATGGTACAAAGGTAAGCGGTAAACTGCCAGAGGTTAAAAAAAAAGTTTAGGTTACCAAAACTGAAAAAATAATGTACATTTCAGAGTTATACAAAAGGCCTTTTCAGGGAACAAGTAATGGGTTAACAACGACAGCTGTTCTGCAGCAATGGAAGTAAATTAAGCCTTGAAAGTTGATGCTAACAATTCCTACAGGTGTCCCAACTTTGTTGATTACTTACAAACCCTCTGTCTGTATAAAAGCAGTGTTGGAACAGACTGTGTTACTACACCCTCTTAAGCATTATTTGGACAGTATTGTACTGCAGGAAGTAGTATATTGCTATCATAATGGCGAGAAAAGGCAATTAACAAAAGGAAGACAGACAGACCATTATAACCCTTAAAAGTGTAGGTCTTTCCTTTAGAGAAATTGCAAAGAAAGCCAAGGTGTCAGTGAGTACAGTTTCCTACACCATCAAAAGACACTTGGAAACTGGAGGAAACTCTGACAGGAAGAGGTCTGGCAGACCCAAAGCCACAACAGAATCAGAAGACAAGTTTCTGAGAGTCAACAGCTTGCGTGATAGGCGGCTCACAGGACAACAGCTTCAAGCACAGCTTAACACTGGTCGAAGTAAGCAAGTCTCAATTTCAACTGTGAAGAGAAGACTTGAGCTGCAGGTTTGACAGGTCGAGTGGCAGTAAGAAAGCCATTGCTAAGATGGCAAAATAAGAAAAAGAGGCTTGCCTGGGCCATGAAGCACCGCCAGTGGACTACTGAAGACTGGAAGAAGGTCTTATGGACCGATGAATCAAAATTTGAAATCTTCGGTTCATCACGCAGGGTTTTATGCGCCCGTCGAGTAAGCGAAAGGATGGTTCCTCGGTGTGTGACACCAACTGTCAGACATGGAGGAGGAAGCGTGATGGTCTGGGGCTCTTTTGCTGGATCCAGAGTCGGCGACTTGCACAGAGTGAGTGGCACCCTGAACCAAAACGGCTACCACAGCATTTTGCAGCGCCATGTAATATCCTCTGGTATACGCCTAGTTGGTCAGGGGTTCATCCTACAGCAAGATAATGACCCAAAACATACCTCCAGGCTATGTCAGAACTACCTTAGAAGAAAAGAACAAGACGGTAGGCTTCAAATCATGGAATGGCCAGCACAGTCTCCAGACTTAAACCCCATCGAGCTGGTTTGGGATGAACTGGACAGAAGGGTGAAAGCAAAGCAACCTACAAGTGCAACACATTTGTGGGAACTTCTGCAACAGTGTTGGGAAGAACTTTCCGAACAATATTTGATTTCCATTGTAGAAAGAATGCCACAAGTGTGTTCGGCTGTTATATCTGCAAAAGGTGGCTACTTTGATGAGTCAAAAATTTAGATTAAATTTTGTTAAACAAAACGATTCCATGATTTCTTTTTTATCTCCAATTGTTTATTTGTTCTATGCTTTAATTTCAGAGTACATTGAGACATTAAACTGCGTAAATTTCAATAAAAACTGGAAAAATGGAGGTGTTCTAAAACTTTTGACCGGTAGTGTAAGAACATAAGAAAGTTTACAAACGAGAGGAGGTCATTTGGCCCATCTTGCTCGTTTGGTTGTTAGTAGCTTATTGATCCCAGAATCTCAACAAGCAGCTTCTTGAAGGATCTCAGGGTGTCAGCTTCAGCAACATTACTGGGGAGTTGGTTCCAGACCCTCACAATTCTCTGTGTAAAAATGTGCCTCCTATTTTCTGTTTTGAATGTCCCTTTATCTAATCTCCATTTGTGACCCCTGGTCCTTGTTTCTTTTTTCAAGTCGAAAAGTCCCCTGGGTCGACATTGTCAGTACCTTTTAGAATTTTGAATGCTTGAATCAGATCACCGCATAGTCTTCTTTGTTCAAGACTGAATAGATTCAATTCTTTTAGCCTGTCTGCATACAACATGCCTTTTTAAACCTGGGATAATTCTGGTCGCTCTTCTTTTCACTCTTTCTAGAGTAGCAATATCCTTCTTGTAATGAGGTGACCAGAACTGAACACAATATTCTAGATGAGGTCTTACTAATGTATTGTAAAGTTTTAACATTACTTCCCTTGATTTAAATTCAACACTTTTCACAATATATCCGAGCATCTTGTTGGCCTTTTTATAGCTTCCCCACATTGTCTAGATGAAGGCATTTCTGTGCTGTGTGATGGTGTGTAATGTTGTGTTGTGTGAGTGTGTGTAATGCTGCCGTGTGATTGTGTGTGATGGTGCTGTGTGATTGTGTGTAATGGTGCTGTGTTGTGTGACTGTGTGTAATGATGCTGTGCTGTGCGATTGTGTGTAATGGTGCTGTGTTGTGTGATTGTGTGTAATGGTGCTGTGTTGTGTGATTGTGTGTAATGGCGCTGTGTTGTGTTGCGTGATTGTGTGTAATGTTGCTGTGTTGTGTGATTGTGTGTAATGGTGTTGTGTTGTGTGATTGTGTGTAATGGTGTTGTGTTGTGTGATTGTGTGTAATGGTGCTGTGTGATTGTGTGTAATGGTGTTGTGTTGTGTGATTGTGTGTAATGGTGCTGTGTGATTGTGTGTAATGGTGGTGTGCTGTGTTGTGTGATTGTGTGTAATGGTGCTGTGTTGTGTGATTGTGTGTAATGGTGCTGTGCTGTGTGATTGTGTGTAATGGTGCTGTGTTGTGTGATTGTGTGTAATGGTGCTGTGTTGTGTGATTGTGTGTAATGGTGCTGTGTGATTGTGTGTAATGGTGGTGTGATTGTGTGTAATGGTGCTGTGTTGTGTGATTGTGTGTAATGGTGTTGTGTTGTATAATTGTGTGTAATGGTGCTGTGTGATTGTGTGTAATGGTGCTGTGTGATTGTGTGTAATGGTGGTGTGCTGTGTTGTGTGATTGTGTGTAATGGTGCTGTGTTGTGTGATTGTGTGTAATGGTGGTGTGATTGTGTGTAATGGTGCTGTGTTGTGTGATTGTGTGTAATGGTGGTGTGATTGTGTGTAATGGTGCTGTGTTGTGTGATTGTGTGTAATGGTGCTCTGTTGTGTGATTGTGTGTAATGGTGCTCTGTTGTGTTGTGCTCCCCGCAGTGCTGAATCAGGTGGAGCTGTCGCCCTGCGAACGTGACAAGGACCGTGTGTGCGGCTGCCCTGAGAAGCATTACAAAGTGGAGCAACAGATGGATTCATTCAATTGTGTGAGGTGCCAGAACTGCAGCAGAGGATCGGTCATTGCAGAGCCCTGTGAGTACACACACTGCCACACACCTGTGACTACACACACTGTCACACACACTGTCACACACCTGTGACTACACACACTGTCACACTGTCACACACCTGTGACTACACACACACTGTCACACACCTGTGACTACACACACTGTCAACTTCACACACCTGTGACTACACACACACTGTCACACACCTGTGACTACACACACTGTCACACACCTGTGACTACACACACACTGTCACACTGTCACACACCTGTGACTACACACACTGTCACACACCTGTGACTACACACACTGTCACACACACTGTCACACTGTCACACACCTGTGACTACACACACGAGTACACACACTGTGGCAGAGTAGGGGAAGGAAAGATGTAGCCCAGGGGTCGATTGCAGTCCACGTGATGTGTCTAACTAGCGAATTAAGCAGGTTTAGTCCACTTGCTTGGACTAAAGTTAGTACACTTGTTAATCCCGATTGCAGCATACCAGACGATAATCCTCACAGGTGGATCATCCGCTAAATCGGACTACACAAGATCCTGATTGCAGCGTACCAAATCGAACGTGAGATTATCCTGTTCAGGAGGACTAACTTAGTACTATGAAGTATAAGACTAACTTAGTACGCTTGCTTGCCCTACGTTTGTACAGCACATTTTAAAACAAAGACAGTTCATTAAAAACTAGTGAAGTGAAAAGTGAAGCCTTTTGAACCTCAGTCTGAACCCTTTGAAGCATTTGGTTCAGTAAGGTTCGCTCGCAGAGTCACAGAACTATCCTTAATAAAATTGACACTTGCACTATGTAATGATATAATGTACCTTAATATATTGTTGATACACTATATTAAGCAATTCTTCATTTTCTTAGGTAGACAGTGAATGTTTTGTTTTTTTCATTAAAATATTGTACAAACTTTAATAAAGTGCTGCACAATAAGATACTGTGTATTTAAATAATAATAAAGCAGCATGTCTGATGTATTCAATTTAATCTGAAATGTCAGGTAATGTGTATTGAATATAAACAACGCATTTAGAACTTAACGTTCAGTGTCAAGCAGCAATATTACACTGCAATCAGGACTAACTTAGTACAGAGCTGTAGGATTTGCTCGACCGCATTTCAAGTCACTAATACGCTGCAATCGACCCCATGCGTTTGCTGCAGGACTACATCTCCCAGAATGCCACAGGGTTGGAGTAGAGCCAGAAGTGTAATCACCTGTAGTGTAATTTAATGAGGGACACCTGTCTGAGATTAAGCAGGCTAACATGCTTGGGTCTGTGGTAAGGCTAAGGCCTGTGGGAAAAGGTATTTTAATGCTTGTGTTTGAAGAAGTGTTGGTTTTGTGACCGCTAAACGGTGTAGCTGTCTGGTATACCTCACTTCACCACAGTACACACACTGTCACAGCATCACACAACTCTTAAAGATGATGGGACCTGCCTGGTTAATGTTCAGGTGAAGCTGTGTGCAGAGACCAGTCTGTCAAGTAATCTTCAAGCCCAGTTTCTTATGCAGACAGAATTGATAGATTGATTTCTTTTTTTATGATGTTTTCCAGGTTCAGAATACAGAAACACTATTTGTAAGTGTTCAGAAACCTACTTCAGTGATGGGAAGGGAGACTGTCGCCCGTGTTCAGAGTGAGTTCAGAATATCACCTTTCACTGTCACCTAATTATATAAACTAATAGAAGTGACTCTGTCCAGTCGAGCCCCTTTTCCTGTCTCTTATACACGACTACTGCCTGTCTCCTCGCTAAGATAAAGTACATTTTCTCTTGTTTTTTGTTTTATTTGCAGGTGTGACGGGAGGTATAACTGCAATGTGCATTGTCCCAAACCAACAGGAACTTTGCATGGTAAAAAAAACAAAAAAAACTGTTTGTCTTCCGTATGGATTACATTGTAACTGCAGTTTGAGATCATTATTCTAGACTGCACTGGAAACTGTACCATAACCTTGTTCTGTATTTCATTTTCAGACCCTAAACCCTGGATGATCATCTCTATTGTGGTGAGCTGCCTGTTGGCAGGTTGCTTTGTTTATGAAACTGCAAAAAACAGCAAGAAAATTTTACAACGGTGCAAACAACCATACGCCAGTGGTAAGGAGCAAAGGCTTTCTGTGGGGCTGTACAATAATATTGAAGGGTGTATATAGTGACTGCTGGGGTGGAATGTGATGTTACATGACAAGCATTGAGATATGTAGCATTGAATAACTGTGACGAGTGAATAGACCCATAGAATACCTTACAGCCCAGCCAGGATACAATCCTACTGAAGTGTATCTGTGTGTTTTAAATATGTTTCTTTTTGTTTTTGTATCCTGCAGTAAATATGGAGCAGAACATATTCTCAACTTCGAGGTAAAAAAAATTCTTTAAGTATTAAAGCCATGTATTTATGTAAGCCATGTATTTATGTAAGCCATGTATTTATGTAAGCCATGTATTTATGTAAGCCATGTATTTATGTAAGCCATGTATTTATGGTTGGGAGAGGATCTCTTCAGAATTGACTGTATTTCTTTCTTTTCCATGCAGTTAGTTCCCAGCGTGCAACAAACTGATCTTCCCTCCCCTGTGCATGAACGAACCTGCCTCTCTGTGCCAGACAGTGCTCCAGCACAGCTGCCAGATTGTGTCCCACAGATAACAAACAGTGAGTGGCTGTTTCAGTGCTTGTCTGTATTTGATGGGGGTGTTTCAGTGCCTGTCTGTATTTGATGGAGGTGTTTCAGTGCCTGTTTGTATTTGATGGGGGAGTTTCAGTGCTTGTCTGTATTTGATGGAGGCGTTTCAGTGCCTGTCTGTATTTGATAGGGGTGTTTCAGTGCCTGTCTGTATTTGATGGGGGTGTTTCAGTGCCTGTCTGTATTTGATGGGGGTGTTTCAGTGCCTGTCTGTATTTGATGGGGGTGTTTCAGTGCCTGTCTGTATTTGATGGGGGTGTTTCAGTGCCTGTCTGTATTTGATGGAGGTGTTTCAGTGCCTGTCTGTATTTGATGGGGGTGTTTCAGTGCCTGTCTGTATTTGATGGAGGTGTTTCAGTGCCTGTTTGTATTTGATGGGGGAGTTTCAGTGCTTGTCTGTATTTGATGGAGGCGTTTCAGTGCCTGTCTGTATTTGATAGGGGTGTTTCAGTGCCTGTCTGTATTTGATGGGGGTGTTTCAGTGCCTGTCTGTATTTGATAGGGGTGTTTCAGTGCCTGTCTGTATTTGATGGGGGTGTTTCAGTGCCTGTCTGTATTTGATGGAGGTGTTTCAGTGCCTGTCTGTATTTGATGGGGGTGTTTCAGTGTCTGTCTTCCTCTTCCTGTCTGTGTTCTAACATGTGCATATATTAAGGCCTAATTTAATTTTTTAGCACTTGTAGTTCTCTTATCAAGTAATTAAAGTGAATTCACATTCTCCAGTTCTGTATGTACCTCTGTCTGCTAAGAATCTTTCTGGAACCCATTTACTTAGAAACAGAAAATAAACTATTTCATGTTTAGTTGTTTTAGAAATTTCATATAGAGTAAACTAACTGCAGCCCTGGCCAGCAATTAGCATCCTTAAAATGCAAGGAGTAGGTTAATATTTCAGGTTATTTTCCCATTATCAATGATTGGTATTGAAAACAACACATAGATTGAAGATGAATGTAAAAGCAGGGAATCTCATTTTGTAATTACAAGTTTTGAATCGGCACCTCCCTGTTTTAAATTATATCTGACAGTCTAAAATGTGTATGTAGGGGGGAATATTTGGAAATCCCTTAAACTACTGACAGCCTCAAAATATATCTATATATAAAATGTTCTTTTTTTTTTAAAGGAAAACTGGTGTGTACAAAAAGGTACAAAATCAAAAAGAAAAAGGTCATGTAGGTACACAAAAAAAAGACTACAAGACCTTCTTGAGCTGGATGGAGAAAGCAGCATTGTAAACAAGCTGCTGTCATAAACAAGTTGTCTTTCAAAAGAAAAGTTCTAGAGGATGATGATGTCATGATGACTTCAGACTAGAATGTTCATTCCAAGAGGTTCCAATGTGCCTCATTTGAAAATGAATTCACTTTCTTTTTGCTTCCTGGCTGCATTTGTCCCATAGCAGTGATTTATCCCACAAATTGTGATGTCTTCTGCCGTGTGGTCATTTGTGTTCGTAATGTTCCACGAAGCGATCATCTAAATGTGTTTCTTAGATGTACAGTTTGTCACACTTCACACAACCAATGCACTATACTATTCCTTTACTGGTGCAAGTAAACCTCTCATGAATAGTGAATGAAGATTTTGCCCCTTTGATTACTGTGTTGTTGTGGATGTATTTGCAAGTAGCACAGTGTGACCTATTTCATGGAAATGAGCCTTTAAGATTGACACAACTGGGTCACATGTTACTATGGACTAAATGTTCTCTTAGAGTTGTGTCTCTTTTGTAAGACAGCAATGGTGGATTATTGAAAACGGGTGCTGTAGAGGGATCTTGTTCGAGAATACTAAATTGTCTTTGTGTGATATGTTGTATTTTTTTGGTCACAGGATGACAGGTAAGAACTAGGGGGATCTGATTATTAGTATTCTGTGTGATGCTGAATACTATGATATTATATAAATGATAATTTTTAGACATGTGCCATGTATAATATTAATGAAATAATTTAATTCTTCATTAGTCTTAATTGAGATGCTGAAATGTGATCAATTTAAAGATATTAAAGAGGTGAATTTCCTCTGTACTCTTGAAAAACTTAAAAAATCTCCATTAAAGGAAAAACAATTCAAAGAAAGGACAACAGTGGTGGTTTACAAGCACTTAAGCACTTCCTTGATAAGCAAAAAGAAACTGCAGCCAATGTTCTTCTGAAACATGCAGAACTTGTCCTTCTTTGAATTGTTTTTCCTTTAATGGAGATTTCTATGAAGTGTAAACATAAAGGATGTATCATTGTGTCATTGTGAGTGTAAGACAAGGCTGAGCTGATGCAATAAACCTAGTTAAGTGTGACGGGGGGTTTCACACGCACATTCAGATGTTGTTAACGTGACAATGCGTGATGCAATGATGAGGTGAATGGTGTAATAACAATGGCTGTGATGAAACTCCAGAAAGTTTAGAAGGCCAAACATATTGTAGTTCACATTTAGAGGATGCCCAGCCGTGTCTTAACATAATTTTCAGGTTTGAACAAAACCAATGAAGAAAAAGATGCTGGTTGTTAAGAGTGCTATTTTTTGTGTTTTTCCGTTAATAAAACTAGTCATTTTCTTACTGTATATAAAATTGTTACAGTACACTTTTGTCATTCAGTTCATGGAACAGAAAAACATTTTTTATTGTACATGTTATGTAGATTGGCAACAAATGTTTAAAAAGTTCATCATTGCAAACTGTTTAAATCCGGCCTGCCAGACAGAAGGTTCTGGATGTGGGTTCCGGTTTGGCTGAGATTCACCCTGCTCTGCTCCCTGCAGGCCCGGAGTTCCTGTACGCAGTGGTCAGCGCCGTGCCAGTGAACCGCTGGAAGGAGTTTGTGCGCAGATTGGGTCTGAGCGACCGGGAGATGGAGTACGTGGAGCGAGACCAGCGCTGCTTCCAGGAGGCCCAGTACGAGATGATGAGGCTGTGGAGGAATAAGAAAGGGACCCCCCAACAGGGGGCGATCACGGGGGTGCTGAGGGGCATGGGGCTAGAGGGCTGCGCCGAGGAGCTCAGCGCTGAACTCAAGTGGCAGGCCTAGAGCCGGAGCAAGACACAGAGCACATGAACCACAGAGAGACCTCCGCTAGGCTCGCCAGCTTCAAAACACTTTACAGGGTTGTAGCTGACCATATAATTCCAAACATTTTTACTTTTTCTTTAAAACCTGCTAGCTGGTACTACACCAGGTTAAAGAAATGTCTTTTTGCATCCCATGCTTCCAGACAGTCACTAAACTAAACTAAAGTAACCCAGCAGCTGCTTCCCCAGTTGTTTGACGTGCGTTCCTCCAGTAACCTGCTTTGACCCCGAAGACACTGCTGAGGTGAAATGACCCAGGATGCAGCTCTAACAGATTTCCTGAGAGTAAGGCATAGAAACTGAGACATTTCTTTAACCTAAACTAGTAGCAGATATCACGGCATGGGAGAATGTTGTTGTGTTATAAAACAAATACACCCTGATTCACAGTAGCAGTAAGAATACCTTTGCTTTGATCACATTATTATTATTACTATTAGTATTATCTTTTCTCATGCAAAAAAAAAACTAAAAATAACAGTTGTTTGATAAAAGGGTGCTTATTAATTTCAACTTTATAAGTCAAGCATGCTTGATATTTTACAGCATTAAAGCCTAATGGTTAAGGTGGTGGGACTGGGAGCCAGACAATCAAAGTGGGATTTGAGTTCAAACCTGGCTCTTCACCTCATTTTTCTTTTTTCTATCCTATTGTGTTGCGAATCTGTTTGATCCATTAACATTCCATCCAGGACTTCACAATGATCATTTTATTCATCAGGACATTTACAGGAGGAGACAGACTCACAAACAACCACTTGGCATCTGAACACAGGGAACTAGCCTCCCCAATCCTGATAACACAAGCATATCATCTTCTTTTACTTTTCATAAGGTGCTCTGCTTTGTTTTTGAGTTTTTTTTAATCACTACAATTCTATCTATTGCTTTAACACTTAACTTGTGAGGTGAAAAAGAAGTTCAAATATCTGTCAAGTTTGTGATAAATGCGTGTCAGTGTAACAGATTTAACAGGAATTGTACTCAAGTGTTTGTGCCCTCTTAACTGTGCTTTCTGAATGTAGAACCCCCAGTAGCTTGCCACACTTGAGTGAGCACTAACACTCAAGTGCTCTTTCTGAATGTGACAGTAAACATTTGTTTCTGCTGGTGTTTGCTAAGCAGATTTTACACTGTTGTACAGGGAGTTCATCCAGAATGTTAAACACTCAGCAGAGCTCAATACTAATAGAAGCTTGATAAACTCAAGTCTTTCTCAGAGTCTTCCAGTTGAAACGTTTCTCATTGACTTTATTATTCATCCAGTAGCAGAGAACCGTTTCAGCTGATGCGCTTCTCGCCAGTGTGAAGCTTGAAGGCATTTGACACACCATGGTCTCGTCTGTTTTTCCCAGTATGCATTAAGCTTGTGTTTGCAGTGGGGCACATGTGTTTAATACTCTCAGCTTCACTTGAGGATGAGCGTCAATACTTTTTTCTTTGAATTTGTCCTGTTCTAACAAAATAATGTATTTGTATGATTCATAGAGAAGGACATCTTTAAATCTCGACTCAAAGCCAGGCTGTGTCCCCCCATAGACCCCAATGTTAAAGCCAGGCTGTTTCCCTCCATAGACCCCAATGCTAAAGCCAGGCTGTTTCCCTCCATAGACCCCAATGCTAAAGCCAGGCTGTTTCTCCTCCATAGACCCCAATGTTAAAGCCAGGCTGTTTCTCCTCCATAGACCCCAATGTTAAAGCTAGGCTGTTTCCTTTCATATACCCCAATGTTAAAGCCAGGCTGTTTCCCTCCATAGACCCCAATGTTAAAGCCAGGCTGTTTCTCCTCCATAGAACCCAATGTTAAAGCTAGGCTGTTAGCTTAGATTGAGCGGAACAGAAAATTCCAGCATTACAGGGTAAAAAAATATATATGGATGGTAGCTGTAGCTAATACATATATTTTTAAATAAAAAAATTGGATTTACTGAATTGTAACAGAGACTTTAAAATAACAGTATATTGATAAATCAAGAGCAGCCTGTTGTGTAAATAATAGTTATTTTTGTAATCCTTTTTATTTTAGTTTTTAGTTTTCTTTTGATTTTACAAGTCACTGAACACAGAAAAGTAAATAAGGAAGTTGGAATCAAAATTAGATCTTGGTAAATTCAAACTTTATTTAAAACCTGCTTTTTTTATAGGATGCTAGGTAGCATAGAAAGACAGACAGAGAGACAGACAGGTTAAATTCACAAGCCTGTCTTTCTGTGAAGGGTTATTTCATGTGATTCTAACTTCATGGTATTATCGTAGGCTACCTATGTTACCCTCACATTCACTTTTTAAATAAAAACATTTTTTTTAAAAACATTGCCTTTGTATTTCACTAATTGGAGTGAGGGTCGGCTGGACAGATTCACACCTATTAGTTTATATTAGTGAGGAGACAGACAGTAATCTTGAAAAATACACATGGAAAGGGTGTCGGTGGTACAAAAACAAATAAGAACTCACTACACTATTTCTCCCTATTTATATAAACTTGAATTCTGATTGGAGGGAAAGGAGAGACTGAGAGAATAAAATGTTGTGGAGCCAATCAAACATTGGAACTGAAGAAAACTCACTTTTAACCTATTTGAGGAAAACGTGGGCACTAATTCCAAACACCAATCAGAAATTGAAATGAGAAATACTCGAAGCCCAATTAATGAGGATTATTTCTGGGCCAATGGAAAGCGTTCAAATGAAAAACTTGGTGCCTTGTTGGAAGAAAATACCCACCAAGAGAATAATCAAAATGTTCTGCATTTTTAATGCTTGTACCGATAAAAGTAATGATATGTATATTATTATATAAATATTACATTTTAATGGTTTAATATATCATATTTGTAATCGTGGCAATTCATTTTTTAACAATTTATTTAATTATATCCTGGACTCTGAAGGTAAGGTAATGTCATAGTTTGAAAAAATATATATATATATATATATATATATATATATATATATATATATATATATATATATATATATATATATATATATATACAGTACTGTGCAAAAGTTTTAGGCAGGTGTGAAAAAATGCTGTAAAGTAAGAATGCTTTCAAAAATAGACATGTTAATAGATTATATTTATCAATTAATTAAATGCAAAGTGAGTGAACAGAAGAAAAATCTAAATCAAATCCATATTTGGTGTGACAACCCTTCAAAACAGCATCAATTCTTCTAGGTACACTTGCACAAAGTCAGGGATTTTGTAGGCATATAGTCAGGTGTATGATTAAACAATTATACCAAACAGGTGCTAATGATTATCAATTCAATGTGTAGGTTGAAACACAATCATTAACTGAAACAGAAACAGCTGTGTAGGAGGAATAAAACTGGGTGAGGAACAGCCAAACTCAGCTAACAAGGTGAGGTTGCTGAAGACAGTTTACTGTCAAAAGTCATACACCATGGCAAGACTGAGCACAGCAACAAGACACAAGGTAGTTATACTGCATCAGCAAGGTCTCTCCCAGGCAGAAATTTCAAGGCAGACAGGGGTTTCCAGATGTGCTGTCCAAGCTCTTTTGAAGAAGCACAAAGAAATGGGCAACGTTGAGGACCGTAGACGCAGTGGTTGGCCAAGGAAACTTACTGCAGCAGATGAAAGACACATCATGCTTACTTCCCTTCGCAATCGGAAGATGTCCAGCAGTGCCATCAGCTAAGAACTGGCAGAAAACAGTGGGACCCTGGTACACCCATCTACTGTCCGGAGAAGTCTGGTCAGAAGTGGCCTTCTTGGAAGACTTATGGCCAAAAAGCCATACCTCCGGCGTGGAAACAAGGCCAAGCGACTCAACTATGCACGAAAACACAGGAACTGGGGTGCAGAAAAATGGCAGCAGGTGCTCTGGACTGATGAGTCAAAATTTGAAATATTTGGCTTTAGCAGAAGGCAGTTTGTTTGCCGAAGGGCTGGAGAGCGCATACCTAATGAGTGTCTGCAGGCAACAGTGAAGCATGGTGGAGATTCCTTGCAAGTTTGGGGCTGCATTTCTGCAAATGGAGTTGGGGATTTGGTCAGAATTAATGGTCTCCTCAATGCTGAGAAGTACAGGCAGATACTTATCCATCATGCAATACCATCAGGGAGGCATCTGATTGGCCCTAAATTTATTCTGCAGCATGACAACGACCCCAAACATACAGCGAAAGTCATTAAGAACTATCTTCAGCGTAAAGAAGAACAAGGAGTCCTGGAAGTGATGGTATGGCCCCCACAGAGCCCTGATCTCAACATCATCGAGTCTGTCTGGGATTACATGAAGAGAGAGAAGCAACTGAGGCTGCCTAAATCCACAGAAGAACTGTGGTTAGTTCTCCAAGATGTTTGGGCCAACCTACCTGCCGAGTTCCTTCAAAAACTGTGTGCAAGTGTACCTAGAAGAATTGATGCTGTTTTGAAGGCAAAGGGTGGTCACACCAAATATTGATTTGATGTAGATTTTTCTTCTGTTCACTCACTTTGCATTTAGTTAATTGATAAATATAATCTGTTAACATGTCTATTTTTGAAAGCATTCTTACTTTACAGCATTTTTTCACACCTGCCTAAAACTTTTGCACAGTACTGTATATACTGTGTGTATATATATATATATATATATATATATATATATATATATATATATTGTATTCAGCCGATGAAGGACTGATAATTGATTTGTAATCAATTATTCTACCTTTTTAAGTACCTGAAATATCCTTTTCTTTTTTATTGTTCATTTTGGTACACAGAAGTTTTCCTTTTTATAGATAGATAGATAGATAGATAGATAGATAGATAGATAGATAGATAGATAGGCCTATTCGAGGTGACTGCTATTTCTTGGTTGTTTACATAAAATATTTACATAAACTTTATATATATATTTCTTGAACGTTGTGCGGCTCTGTGGTGTTCACACATATACAAACAGTATATATGGGGTCTATCATCTGGTTTCCTTGGCAACCGATAGAAAGTTGTTTATTGTTATTGTTATTCATTGAACAACTCAGTAATAATACAATCAAATCAGGCAATGGCAAAATTAACAAATTAAAATTAACAAAAATAATTCAAATACAATTACAGTGAACACGACAACAACAATACAGAACACACAATACTAACTATACCAGTGAACAGCATAATAAATAACTACATTTTGTTGTTGTTGTTGTTGTTAAGACTTGGGATTACATGTATAATGTGACATTCTTGCATAAAACAAAAACATTTGGAATATATATATTTTTTTCAGAATTTTGATTTATGAATATTATCCTTTGCCATTTCAATGAATAGATTCAAAGTAAATTCCAACTCCCTGAGATTTATTTTCATACGTCGCGCCCTAGTTACCACATTTTGTATGACGCCATCCTTCGTTTTATTTAAAATAAACATAGAGTTCGACATTACCAAAACCGTTTGTGATAATAATAATAATAATAATAATAATAATAATAATAATAATAATAATAATAATAATAATAATAATAATAAGTAGCATACAAGTGGAAATCCACGGAAGGTCTACGCAGATGCTGAGTGGTATGGAAAATAAAAAGCGAACCTCTCTCCTATTCTTACAAGGTAATTTATTTTCCGTATTTGATATTGAGCATCATTCATGCGGTTTGTATTTGTGATAGTGTGAATCTGGAAACACCGCTTATTAACTAGGCCTGATTGTGCTTCTGTGAGTTAGCCCCTAGCTGTGATATCGTAGATATTTAACGATAGATTAATAAACCTTCACTTTACACACGTGAATTATTTCTGTAGCAATCTGGCGAGAATTTCAGAGTGCTTTCCTTTTAATCTGATTTATAGTCTATATAGATTGACTAGTAGCAACAATTAGCATTTCAATTTAACAGATGTTTTTTTTGTATTTTTTGTTTAGATATATTATTATTATTATTTATTTCTTAGCAGACCCCCTTATCCAGGGCGACTTACAATTGTTAAAAGATATCACATTATGTTTTACATACAATTACATTTTTTTTTTTTTTACACATTATTTTTACATACAATTACCCATTTATACAGTTGGGTTTTTACTGGAGCAATCTAGGTAAAGTACCTTGCTCAAGGGTACAGCAGCAGTATCTCCTTCCAGGGATTGAAACCACAACCCTCTGGTCAAGAGTCAAGAGTCCAGGGGCCGGTTGCACAAAAAAAGTCTTAACTTAAGTCTAAGACTTAGTTCAGGTCCAGCGAAATTGGTCTAACGTAAGACCTTGAGATAAGTCTGTTGCACAAAGCAAAACTTAGCAGGTCTTACGTAAGACTGGGCTTCAGCTACTGTTGCTAAGCAACGAAGACCGGTTATTTTTTCGAGTCTGTTTGAAAAAAAAAATGTCTGGCAGCGGCAAAGTGAAGAAAATTAATTTTAGCGAAGAAGAAAAATTGGCAATTGTAGAAGATGTAATTATTAAAAAAGAAATAATATAATATAATAATAATTAAAAAATAATAATGCTGCGCGACAATGTTGCTAATAAGGAGGTTAGGATCCGAAATTATTTGTACGTTAATTGAATGATAACCCTTTCTGTTGACATATATATTCTCATTCTGATATGGAGCCTGAATTTTAATATGTGTGCTATCAACCGCACCCACATTTGGAAACCCAGCGATCTCATAAAACCTTCCTTTAAGTTTCCGCAGTTTGGACGGGTCTGTTGAAAACGTAATGAAGTGGTTCAGGTTTCTTTTCAGCGACTGAGATACGCGCTGGACAAGTCTGCTGGCTGACAATATGTGAATCCCCGTGAAGTCTCCAACAACATTTTAAAAACTTCCAGTGGCATAGAAACGAATTGCCACACAAACTTGAATGACTGCGGGGATGCTGTGGCTTCTGTTAGTTGCAGGCTCCAAGTCAACTTTTAACATTTCCACTAAAGTTAATACGTCCTCATTGTGGAAACGCAGTCGTTCAAACACAGCAATGTTATTTAAATTCTCTAAGGGATTGTGTCTGTCCTTAAATACTCTTTCCCTACGAAGTGCACTTTCATTTAAAAATTCAGCAAAAGCTATTAGTGCTGCTGCCATGTTGGCTTCTATAGCAACAGATACTTTTTCCATTTAAGCCTGGTGAGAGGGAGGCTTAAAAAAGGACTTAAATTTAAGACCAGGCTCAAATTAAGACTTTTTGTGCAACAGGTCTTATTTATTTTGGGCTTAAATTTTAAGTCTAAGTCCAAGAAGTGGTCTTAAATGCATTTAAGACCTTTTGTGCAACCGGCCCCAGACCACTACTCCACACTGCTGTGTGTGTGTGTGTGTGTGTTAATCTAGTTTAGATATATCTAAACTAGATTAACACACACACACACACATCTAAGGCATCATTTTGGTGCAATTCACAATACATTGCTGTAAGATTTTCGTTGATAATTTTCAAGTTTTGGTTAAATATTTACTTTTCCTTATATTTAGTCGCACTTCCAATTGTATTACTTTTGTTTAGCAGTGTCTGGTGTATACTGTTAGTATGCTACATTTCTAAAGCAGTGTCCAGGGCATAGCAGTTTCACCCATTACACATTTTAATACAAGCTTGATTAGCCCCAGTGTCTAGGTAAGAAGCTCAGGTGTGTCTTATTAAACCAGGAATGGATCAAACTGCTATGCAATAGGAGTTATTTCCACCCCTGCTTTTTACACTAAAATACAGGCCAGTATCAAAATTATTAGCCAAATGAGTGGGCTGTGGAATGGTAAAATATACAGGGGGCTCTGTACTAGCTGGCTGTGTGCCTTGCTTGTGTTTGTGTTCTCAGCAGCACTGGTGATGTGGTGGGGTGTGGCGGGACAGGACTTTGAGAACCGTCCTCCCGGGACCGCGCTCTCCTCCAGCGAGTACAGCACCTTCTTCTCAGCCCTGCGCCCCTCCTGGAAAGCCAGTGTGACCTGCGAGATCAGGAGGTCCCACGGCTGCAATGACCCCCAGCTCCTGCGCCTGGACCAGTTTGAGAACCACGGCGTCCTGCCCAAAGGTACTGCAGGGGGAGGCTTCCTTCCTACAGGACTGCTGATACAGGGGTTCTTCTGTTTGTTATATGTATTGCAATCCCACACAGACTGAGCTATTGTCATTCTGGAAAGGTGCTAAACCCATTGGGAGACTTATTTCTAATTTCTGTCAACAGTCTACACATATTGTGCATTCAGATATCGGTCCCAGCACTATTAATATTTGATTGTGTATTCAGATATCTGCCACAGCATTATTAATATTTGATTGTATATTCAGATATTTGTCCCAACACTATTGATTTTCTAACCTTGTTTTTAGCAATATTATCTTTATGCTGAAGGTGCTTCATGTGTTTACTACAATATTTTACTCACATGTGGAATATGCAGGTGCTCTGGAAATGCTGTCATCCACGGCAACCCCCCAGGTTCTCAGCACACCCTTACTTTCAGCCCTGAATAAACAGGCGTTCTAGCAGGGGAGCACTCCCAACGGTCGGGGTTAATAACTGATTTTCAGTTCCAATTCCTTTTTAAAATCCTTTGAAGGAATTGGAATTTATATTTTAGAGACATAGTAATAATTGTTGTAATTGTTCAGCTGCTTTCATTTGAAGTCAATCTAATTGAATAACAGTGACTTAAATGCAAGTAATTTGTTACCTCTGTGAGAAGCTCAAATTAACAGAATATGGTCATGCTTTATTTTAAGGGCTGTTTTTTTTGTTTATTAACTGTTAACAAACAGCTAATAAACATGTTAATGTACATTATTTATTTTCTGTTAACTGTTAGTTAATAATATATGATAGGCCAGCTAAAACTGCAAACACCAGAGCCCTATGGATGATCAATCAAACACCAGAGCCCTATGGATGATCAATCAAACACCAGAGCCCTATGGATGATCAATACCCAGTTGATCTTATGCTTCAAATCGGTTCAAATTGTTACAGTAGTGATATTTAGCAAATTACATCAAGTTGTTTTTAACCCTAAACATAAACCTAACCCTAACCCTTAGCTAAAAATTAACAATGTTTGTTAACATTAATAAACTAAAAAAACAGCCCTTAAAATAAAGCGTCACCCAGAATACTGCTGATTGCAATTTTGATCAATGATGTGTTGGAATTGATTACAAGGGAATGGGAATTGGAACTGGGAATGGATTTAAAAGGAATTGGAATTGGATTGACTCGAGGCACGCACTGCACTGTCAGTAAAGTCTGCTTGTCCTGCACCTGTGTTGTGTTTTTCGTCCAAGGGCCAATCTGCACTGACCTTCCAGGGTCTCCCAGATTCAGCAGCTTCTGCCAGTTTGCCCAGTTCCGCTGCTCAAACCACCTCTACTACGCCATGGTGAGGACCGACTGCCCCTCGCATCCACAGCACAGGCTGCTGTAGAGCTCCATTTGGGGTCATTTATTTATTGTTGTTGTTTGAATTTAGAGTGTGCAATTATTTTACCCCTGATTTTCTCCCCAATTTTGAATGTTCAAGTATGTCCCCTCACCGCAGCAATTCCCCACACACCTGCTCAGGAGAAGTGAAGGTTCAGTGGGCATCCTCCGATCCCACGACTGAGCCAGCTTCTTCTTCTACACCCAGGAACTCGAGAGTGGATGTCAGCTAGCTACCAGCCTCTGGAGGACAAAGACCAGACCTGTAGATGTCCGCTCCGAGCTCACTAGGCGCCTGGCCAGTAAGGTCCACTGTAGCGTGATGTCAGTTTTGTCTCCCTAACCTATGGGAGCGCCAGAGCCAATGCGGCGCTCCCTTCGGAATCCTCAGGAATGACCGGCGGTGAGGGGAAAAAAATGATTGGCCATTCTAAATTGTGGAAAAAATCAGGGGTAAAATAATTGGGCATTCTAAAATAAAAAATAAATACATTTGAATAAATACATTTCATCTAATAAAGTTTTTAAAGTAACCCCTGTCCTCCCGCTCTGTGTCACTGTGCTGAAGAGAGTGGACTGCAACAGTGATCCCCAGTCACCCTACTATCCTGCGGAGTCCGTCATGCAGGACACAGTGAAGCAGGTGGAGAGCAACATGAACCCCAGAGTACAAGGTTTCAAATTCATCTTTCTTTCTTTCTTTCTTTCTTTCTTTCTTTCTTTCTTTCTTTCTTTCTTTCTTTCAATCTACTCAAACTGCTTTTGTCTCCTTTTTTTTTAGACAGGCCCATCTATCCAGAGTCTGGACCTGTTTATCCTGAACCCCCTCAGAACATCCACTCACTGGAACCCCAATACTTCGGCCCTCCCCAAACCCCCCTTTTAGCAGAGCCTCAGAACCCCGTTCATGGGAGCCCGAGTACCCCAATCCTGCCCCTCCCAGAACCCCCTTCAGGAGTCTTGCAGGGACGGCTGGAGCCCCAGATGATGAGGCCTCCAGAGGGCGGTCACCACCCCCTTTCACTGGGGCCCTGGTTCCCTGGCCATGTGAAAAAAACAAACAAAAAAAAGGTCATGCTTCACCTAAATCGCTCTCCCACTTCCTTCTCGGTGGAGGATCGTGCGCAATGGCCTTCAGAGGACCTCGAAGATCAAGACCCTGGCCCCACGGAAACCCCCCCTTTACCAGCGTCGCCCCGCTCCCCCCCACCGCCTCCTCCCTACTTTCCTCAGGAGGGTTCAATGCCTTTGGACAGAAAAGAAGACACTCTAAAGTAAGTAAAACAATAATAATTAAAAACACTGGAAACAGAAGTTTCCAGAGCAAGTCTAGGCTGTCAAATTTGAACCAAACCTCTCAGCCTCTACGTTCAAACTCACACACACATATAGGGGCTCAACCAAAAACACATACTGTATTATCATTTTTTGTTCTAAAATGAAACCTCACTTCAGTTAATCGGGGTTCAAAACTCTCAGCGGTTTAATCAGCAATATATTTATCTTTTTGCTCTGTGTGTGTGTGTGATCAGATGCTTTTCGGGCCCTGTGAAAATCGCAATTTCAAGGGCATCCCGAAATCGTGAAATTGGCCCAATACCGCGATTTTTACAACATTCTGAAGAAATAAAAATAATTTCATAATTATTTGTATTTCATACAAAAAATTAAAAAATCACCTTAACGAAACTGTACAGCTCTGCTATGTGCCTGCGTGTGATATTCGCCATGCACACAGTGCTGTGCAGTGATGATGTCATGTCACTATGCAATCTAAGCGGGAAATTAAAATACTACACACTGTAAACAAGAAAATGGATGTCTCTAAAAAGGCTAAAATCCAGAGCAGTGCTGTGATTGCTTTACTTGCAAAGAAACAAAAAACTGTGACTTCCATATCTCAAAAGTCCGCTTATTAAGTTTTGACCCGACAGAGGTGTTTGTTTGTGCAAGTATCCCTTTTGAAAAATTGGACAACCAAAAGTTGCTGAAATTCTTCAGACAGAGTGTAGCAAATGGTGGAGAGATTCCTTCAATAGCCCAGCTGAGACGTGAATACTTACCTAAAGCAGGAGATTATGGAATTGGTAAAACAGTCTGGTTGCTTGTCAGTGGTCACTGACGAGTCGACTGATGCACAAGATCAGTATGGGTTACACATTGTATTTGTTTTGCAAGACCTAAATGGTGAACATGCATCTGACGTACTGGAACTGAAAGCTGTCCTTGCAGATACACTCTACCAACAGGCTGTTAATTACAACACCGTTTCACAAGCTAGTGTAAAGTGCTTGAGTAACTTTGATGTTAATTTTGATGTCAGTGCATTTATCTGTATATTTGCTGTGTTTTTAAAAAAAAAATTATCTGTACACGTAATATATTTTATGTTTCCGTGCACATTCCGCGAAATACCCATGACAGTGCAGTGAATTTTAAAGAACATTTCCGCGATTTTTAAAGGGCCTTAGGTATACCCTATAGAGCGAGTCTATTTTGTTTTACAGGTGAAAAATTGCTGTGGGGAGCTCTGAATTGAAAGCCTGGTGAAGTAGCTATTGTGATGTCTTATTGAAAATATTAAAACTAAATAAATTAATTTTGGAGCACCCACACGCATAGTGTACGACAAGCCCCATGGGATTGAATAAATAACCACAGCACTCTTAACGTTCACAGAGCATTCTGTTTATATAACAAGGATATTTATGGAAAAGAAAGTATGTTTAAACCTAAAATTAAACAACTACGTTTGCAGCTCCACATCTGCTTGTGAAAGCAGTGTGATTTGCAATAGAGTGGTTCGACCCGCTCATTCTGTTGTCGGATTTGAATGAGGGTGATATTCTAACATTAGATCCGGGAAAATGTTTTTTTTACTCAGGACCAACAAAAATAGTTATCCGATGCTAGATACCGCAACGCTTGCTGTGTAAACGCAGATAGTAATCAATGTAGCGGCATTAAGAGAAATCCAATCTGCAAGGCAGGAAGCAATCGTTTTGTCGTTTTGTGTCCCTTTGTTTCTCAATCAATCAATCAATCAATCAATCAATCAATCAATCAACAATCAAAACCTTTATTTATCCAGATGCGTCAATTGAGAACAAATCCTCATTTACAATGACGACCTGGCAAGAGGCTCACAGCACCACATCAAACAACATAAAACACAAGAAATAAGCAGTAAAAAAACACATAATCTATCAGAAAACATACAACTCAGCAGCAACTTGGCACGCAGCAATGAGTCTAAAAGCACCTGGGATATGAAGCGTTCTGATTTGAGCTGCTGTTGAAACTCCTCAGGGGCAGGCTGTGGGGGATGAGCGCTGTGGAGATGCTGCACATCCTGTGTGCAGAGCTGCTGTTCGGGAGCTGCCTGCAGTCCACCACGGCGCGGGTGTGGATGGAGCACGAAGACCACAGGCAGAGCTTCGGAGAGCTGGTACTGCAGAGT
Source organism: Acipenser oxyrinchus oxyrinchus (assembly GCA_030684275.1). Lineage (NCBI taxonomy): Eukaryota > Metazoa > Chordata > Actinopteri > Acipenseriformes > Acipenseridae > Acipenser > Acipenser oxyrinchus. The sequence continues at coordinate 18,518,760 of CM060261.1, read as the reverse complement.
GCTCATAGCTAACATGATACTGACACAGATCCTACCTGACCTGCACTGTAGTTCACCATCTCAAATGTGCGGTTTACAAAGAAACAGCCGCGATAGCAGTTTGATCCATTCCACATTTCTACGATAAGTTTAATAAGAGACACCTGAGCTTGTTTCCTATACACACTGGCTAATCAAGCTCGTAGTAAAACCTGGAATGGGTGAAACTGCTGTGCAATAGGAGTCTTATTAGCAACCCTGAACATGTATTTTCATTTTAAAATATGACATCTAGTACCACTCTAGGTCAAAGAAAGTTCTCAGTTTGCTTCCCTTGATTTCCAGGACAATATGTCACGCTTGCACTTCCTAGGTCATTTTGTATACCTCATCTGTGTCTTAGGGGTCAAAACTAACCAAAATCTTACTGCTTGCAAAGAATATCAGTGTGACAGGATAGCCGTAGTGTGGTGCAAATAATAGACTCCAGTCTCTTCCAGTGAAATGCTGGGGTTTTATTTCTCCTTTTAACGTTTGGCAAAAACAACAAAAAAATGTACTCTCAACAAAAAAACAACGCCGGGGTACACACCAATGTGTAGCCCGACAACATAAAGAGAAACGGGGTTGCAGTCCTAAAATAAAAACAAATAACAAAAACAGCTCGTCTTCCTGCTGTATCCAACCACGGTAACGAACTCTGCACTTTCGGGTCCTCGCTCCGCCGTTGTATCCGGGAGCGTCCCGTTAGTGCTCTAAAATACACAAAATAGAAAAGGTCAGTTCAAAACCCCACAGCAAAGACGAACCGTCTTTAAAACCCCTTTCTCTGTCTCTCTGCTTCACTCTCTCTCTCTCACCACGCACTGTACCTTGCAAGAAGGAGCAGAACCCTGGGCCACGCCCCTTTTATGCGCTCCGTCTCGCCCCATTGGTCAGCGAGGGCAATCGCCGTCAGCCAATGCATGATTGCCACCGCGCTTCCCGACCGGTCGATGACATTGCGCACCGCGGCTCCGCCCCCTTCCAGGTGGCCGACTTCCACCTACCCTGGGGGTGACTGCTCCGCCTCCCTAAGCGTCCTCACCGGTCGGGAGGAGATCTAAAACAAAATTCATTCTCTCTTTGTCACATATCCCACCGCTCAGAGTGGAGCCGAAGGAACACTCGGCCACATCTACCATTCCCATTACTCCCCCTTCCCGGGAAAAATAATCCGCATTTTGGTGATCTTTCCCTGCACGATGTACCATATGATACCTATAAGGCTGCAATGCCAAATACCACCGAGTTATTCGAGCATTGCTATCCTTCATGGTGCTTAACCATCTGAGTGGGGCGTGGTCCGTGACCAGATCAAATGAATGTCCCAGTAAGTAATATCTGAGGGAGTGGGTAGCCCATTTAATGGCCAGGCACTCTTTCTCCACCACCGAGTAATTGCGTTCCGAGGAAGCATTTTTTACTTATGTAGAGAATGGGGTGTTCCACCCCGTTAACTTTCTGAGACAAGACTGCCCCCAAACCAACCTCTGACGCGTCGGTATGGAGGAAGAATCTCTTGCTAAAATCTGGTGATATTAGCGCAGGAGCCTGGCACAGTTTTTGTTTAATGGTCTCAAATGCTCCCTGACACTCCACTGACCACTTCACTAAATTTGGCGCACACTTTTTAGTGAGGTCTACCAGGGGATATAACCAGTAATAACCAGCCAATCCCAATAGCGACCTCACCTTGGACTTGGTTTTGGGGACCACCGCGTCCACCAAAGCCTGGACCTTGGTGGCCACGGGCTTCACCCGCCCGTTTCCCATGATAAATCCTAGGTACTGGGTCTCTAATTTAGCAAACGCACATTTCCTCAGGTTGGCTGTCAACCGGGCAGCCCTTAGAGACTGAAGGACGGCTGTGAGTCGACTTACATGCTCTCTCCAGGTGGAGCTATATATAACCACATCATCAATATACGCTGCTGCATACTCACGATGGGGATGTAACACCTTGTCCATCAGTCTCTGAAAGGCGGCGGGTGCACCATGTAACCCAAGCGGCATGGTTTTAAAATGGAACAGGCCGTCCGGAGTTGAAAATGCCGTTTTCTCACGTGAATTGCGGGTCAAAGGGATCTGCCAATATCCCTTCGTCAGGTCCAGAGTTGAAATAAACCTGGCCGTCCCCAGTCGGTCGAGGAGTTCGTCGATCCGAGGCATGGGGTAGGCGTCGAACTTGGCGATAGCATTGACCTTTCGAAAGTCAACACAGAAGCGATTAGTGCCGTCCTTCTTAGCCACTATGACAATGGGACTGCACCACTCGCTTCTGGAAGGCTCAATGACCCCAAGTTCAAGCATCGCCCTCACCTCGTCCTGAGCGCCACTCCGCCGACTTTCTGGGATCGGTAAGGCCTCTCTCGAACAGTGATCCCTGGCGGAGTAATAACAGCATATTCGGTAAGGTTAGTTCTGCGGACGCGTCAGAAAACACATCCCCAAATTTCCCAATCAACGTACGCAATTCCACCTGCTGATCTGGAAGTAACTGTTCCCCATTGAAATCTGACTGGGGCTAGGGGCCTCTATGCAGGGTCCCAAGTCATCCTCCATCTCGCCTGGGGCTATGAATAAGACCTCCCTTGCCTTCCAGGGCTTTAATAAATTGACATGGTAAATTTCCGTTTTGTTTCGTGATCGGGCTGCCTAATTTCATAATTTACTAGTCCTACGGCCCGTATCACCTCATATGGTCCCTGCCATTTAGCACACAGTTTCGACTCCAATGACGGAAGAAGCAGCATTACTTTATCTCCTGGTCGAAAAGTTGAATTCGTGCATTAGTATTGTAATGCTGCTGTTGCCGATGTTGAGCCGATCTAAGATTGTCTTGAGCCAAGCGACCAATTAAATCAAGACGATCCCGTAGTAGGAGCACATGCTGCACTACATTTTTAGAAGAGCTTTTATGTTCTTCCCAACCTTCTCTCAACAGATCGAGGATGCCCCGTGGCTGCCGGCCGTATAATAACTCAAAGGGGGAAAATCCCGTTGAGCTCTGAGGCACCTCTCTCACGGCGAAGAGTAGGTAAGGAAGTAGCCCAATGTTTCCGCTCCTGACTCACAAACCGTCTCAACATTTGCTTTAATGTTTGGTTAAAACGCTCCACCAGACCATCCGTTTGGGGATGATAAACAGACGTCCTGATGGGACGTATTTTTAGAATTTTGTACACCTGCTGTAGCGTTTTTGATAAAAAGTTTGTTCCGTGATCAGTTAATATTTCTTTGGGAATCCCTACTCTAGCCATAATCTGACTCAATTCTTTCGCAATTGCAGTGGCACTAGTGGACATAGCGGAACTGCTTCCGGGTACCGCGTTGCATAATCCACCATCACTAATATGTGCGTGTACCGGAATCAGAAGGCAGCACCGGCCCAACTATGTCCATTGCACGCGTTCGAAGGAGTGGAGATAATAGGCAGTGGGACCAAAGGGCGGGCGCCTTCGACCGGCGCTACTCTCTGGCATTCCAGGCAGGTAGCTACATATTTCGCCACTTCGGTGTAGAGTCCCACCCAATAAAATCGAGCCAGTATTCGGTCCCTCGTTTTGTCAACACCAAGGTGTCCTGCAAAGGGAACGTCATGCACCAGCCTCATGACCTCTGGTCGACAAGGCGGGGGAACCATCAACTGTTTGACAGGCTGTCCTGTGCCGGGGCTAGATTTACTCTATATAGCAAGTGCCCTCTACAACAAAGTGGGGATATACCAGCGTCCCGATGCCGTCAACATCCTTACCCTCAATAGACCGAACCCGTTCCCAGCGTGCACCAGTGTGGGGTCGTTGGTCTGCTCCCACACTAAGTCCGCGCTTGAGGCCCTGCGTCCGGGATATTGACAGGGGCTGGAGCAGTCTCTGCCCTCAAGGGTCCAGTAACCTCGCCCGCCCGGTCACACTGCGTTCCTACCCCTTCGATTGTCGTTTGGGACCATCAGACCCTTCCCCTGCCAGGCCCCAACCGTGTCGGATCGATGCGCCTTCCCACTTTTCCCTCCGTCTCTCCTTGTATGTTTTCTAGGGCGAAAAAGTGGAGAAAACAGTTCTGCATGGAAAGGGAAAGTGGTGCCAATTATTTCCCTTCCCCGGGGGTCTGCCGTGTCTACACGTGTGGTCGAGGCTGCCGATACTTTTATTAAATCCTTATATTGCGGCCAGTCTCGACCCAGAATAATCGGATGTGGTAACTTTTCGACCACCCCCACTACCAGGTGGCGCTTTATTGGACCTACCGATAGACATACTTTTAGGGTGGGGTATGTCGCCGTATCTCCATGGATACAGGAGATCGCCACCTGCCCTCGTGGCTGCCACGACACACCGCCGAGGAGAGCTGTCCGAATTAAAGTGTGCTCACACCCTGTGTCCACTAGCAGCGTGGGTTTTCACATTTCCCAGTACAACATCAACCATACACGGGCCCTCCGACCATTTCCCCATTTCTTACCTGTTTCCGGCGCCAGGTAACAGCGGCCAGGTCGCACTCCATGGCTGCCGGGTAGTACCTAGCGATGTGACCCGGCTGCTGGCACCTAAAACAGACTGGTGGGGCAGAAGGCAAGGGTGGTACACTTTTGTCCCGCTGTTGGTATGACAGCGGGCGGGGAAACCATTCTACCCCAGCTGGGGGCCAACCTCTGTCGCCATGGTAAGGGGACCGGATGGCCCAACGGGCCGGTGATCTGGCAGGTCTTGGTCGGGGGTTTGATGGTGGTCCCTTGGTAGCGGAGGGAGAGGGGCAGTTCAGCAGGGTGGTTTGAGCGGACATGAGGCGTCCTCAAAATTTTCAGCCAGTGCCACGGCTTGGTCCAGGGTAGTGGGGTTGTGCCGGCGGATCCAGGCCTGCGTCTCAGCCCGACCACATGGCAGAACTGTTCCATAACAATGGCCTCCCCATCTGGACCCCGGTTTTCTGGCTAGGGTTCAGCCATTGTGCCATGTGGTCACACAACTGCTGTGCCACCACCCTGGGCGGGTGTCCGGTGGCCGCCGAAACTCCCGGAACCTGACCCGGTGGGTCTCCCCTGTGATGTTGAGGCGGCGGAGGATAGCCTGTTTCACCAGGTCGTACTGGGCAGCGTCGCTGTCCGTCATGGCCCGGTATGCTGCCTGCGCTTCTCCAATCAGGCACGGGCCAAGTTGGCTCGCCCAGTACTCCCGGGGCCATGCTGCGGTGGTGGCCAGTCGCTCAAACGCCACCAGGTAGGCTTCGGGTCATCCTCCACCGTCATTTTCTGAGCCCGGGCCTCGGGGCCACCATCACGGGCCCTGCTGCCGGCGTCATCCCCATCCCGACCCTCTCGATGAGGGCTGTGTATCGCTCCTCCCTCCTCCGTTCCTCAGCCTCCCTTCGGCTGTCCAAAGCCTCCAGAACCGCCGCCAAAGTGGCTGGATCCATCCCACGTCTCTGACACCACGTGTGACAGGATAGCCGTAGTGTGGTGCAAATAATAGACTCCAGTCTCTTCCAGTGAAATGCTGGGGTTTTATTTCTCCTTTTAACGTTTGGCAAAACAACAAAAAGAAACGTACTCTCAACAAAAAACAACGCCGGGGTACACACCAATGTGTAGCCCGACAACATAAAGAGAAACGGGGTTACAGTCCCAAAATAAAAACAAACAACAAAAACAGCTCGTCTTCCTGCTGTATCCAACCACGGTAACGAACTCTGCACTTTCGGGTCCTCGCTCCGCCGTTGTATCCGGGAGCGTCCCGTTAGTGCTCTAAAATACACAAAATAGAAAAGGTCAGTTCAAAACCCCACAGCAAAGACGAACCGTCTTTAAAACCCCTTTCTCTGTCTCTCTGCTTCACTCTCTCTCTCTCACCCACGCACTGTACCTTGCAAGAAGGAGCAGAACCCTGGGCCACGCCCCCTTTTGTACGCTCCGTCTCGCCCCATTGGTCAGCGAGGGCAATCGCCGTCAGCCAATGCATGATTGCCACCGCTTTCCGACCGGTCGATGACATTGCGCAGCGGCTCCGCCCCCTTCCAGGTGGCCGACTTCCACCTACCCTGGGGGTGACTGCTCCTCCTCCCTAGCGTCCTCACCGGTCGGGAGGGAGATCTAAAACAAGAATTCATTCTCTCTTTGTCACAATCAGTCATTAAGGGAAGCTGCAGGTTTTGGTTAGAAGGCTTTCTGAAGGGGTGGGGGGCAATTTCACTGTCCAGACGAAATGGATGTTTCAAAGTGTTTGGTGGCCGATCAGGTTGAGAGAGTGTTTATCACAGTCTGTCATACAGGCTTGCAAGAGAAGCTACACTCTCAACTGGATTAGAGTGAGCCACGGAACATTTAGAAACAGATTCAAAGTCAATGCATCGAAATAAACTGACGAAAAGCTGCTATTAACATATTGAATCTGTTTCTATAGGACCTGTTGTGGTCTGAACGTTTCAAATGCTTTGTCATTGACCTTCTGAGTGTGAGATCTACACTCTCAGTGAAGTTACAAGTGTATCTGCTGCTAATAGCTTCCAACAAGACTTCTACTGGTCATGACTGTCTGGAAGCAATGCCTGCAAACTGAGATTTCGGACATTCCTTTAGAATTAAAACACATTTGTTAAATCAGAAGTCTTTCAAAACTGCTGGACGCATGAGCCTTATTGAGTGAATGGCATGGAAAAGGCCAGTGGGAATGATTCTGCAGTAACAATCCCTTTATTAGGGGTGGGTCCTCAGAAGATATTTTCTCCAAAACGTCATGAGCAAGGTGTTTTTGAGATTGTAAAAAGAAATAAACAACAAAGACGTAATTCAGAGCTTTAGGGTGAGTAGTTGTTGTTTCTTGTTCGTTATAGAGTACAAGGTGGTTTCTTCCATTCAGACAAATATAACGCTAATGCTAATTTGGAGTAAATAGCTTTGAGATTCTGTCCCATTGCAGGGATGGCAATAATACTCCTATCCAGGTGTGTCTTATTAAACTCATAGTAAAACCAGGAATGGATCAAACTGCTGTGCAATGGGAGTCTTATTTCTGACCGTGCATTGAAAATTCCTCCTGAGTGCTCATGTAGCCACGTAGTTATTGCACGAAGAGGATGAGAAGCCCCTGAGCTCTTGAGTGAAATAAACACAGCAGGACTCTGTGTGCTCCAGGGGTATTCTGTTTATATAGCAAGCACAGTGTATGGGAAACACAGCAAATATTTATTAACCTGAATGCAGTCTGGAACTGTGTGATTCGCCTGGTCATTCTGTCTTTGAAAAAAAAAAAAAAAATGCTACCACAAGGAATCTTAATTTTTTTTTTTACTGATTTGTGTGCATGTCTCTGTGTGTTTTTCTCGCTCTGTCTCTCTGTCTACCTGTTGGTCTCTGTATGTTTGCATGTCTCTGGATGTGTGTGTCTCTGTGTGTGTACGTCTATCTGTCTGTGTCTCTGCATGTGTGTCCCCCTCTCTGTCTGTGTATCTCCCTCTCTGTCTCCATCTGTCCCTCTCTCTGTGTGTCTCCCTCTCTGTTTCCCCTTCTGTCTCTCTTGTCTTCCTCTGTCTGTGTGTCTCTTTGTCTCCCTCTCTTTTTCCCTCTCTGTCTCTCCGTCTTCCTCTGTCTGTGTGTGTATGTCTCCCTGTCTCCCTCCTTGTTTCCCTCTCTGTCTCTCTTGTCTTCCTCTGTCTTTGTGTCTCTCTGTTTGTGTGTCTCTCTGTCTGTGTGTATGTCTGTCTCCCGCTCTCTCTCTCTGTCTACCTCTCTGCTCCCCAGGTATGTGACAGTCTGGGCCGGCAGCACCTGGACTCTTGCCCGCTGTGTGCTTTCTGCTCTCTGAAGATGGAGCAGTGCCATGCCAGCGGGAATGTGAATCGAGTGAAGTGTGTGGACGGGATGAACCACACCAGCTACCTGAACCCCAAGATACAGGCAGAGCACGAGAACATAGGCAACCAGGTGAGACAGGAGAGAGTGCAGAGCAGTGTTCACCACTCTATTACTGCATGGTGTTTCTGCAGTTTCCCCATGCTTTTCCCATAGTTATAATCTGCATTTACTGTAGTTTACCTTGGTTTGCCATGTTTATTAATATGCTTTACAATACCTCCCTGGGCTTTACAATGCTTTCACTGTGTTTTGTTACACTTTGTTGCACGTTCATGGTCTCTTACCCATGGCACCTGACTACAGCGTTAAATAGAGGGAGCCCTGTATATTGTGTTCTGTAGTTAGGGCTTCTCATTTCATGGTTAAACATGATTTTGCATGAATATTTTTTGTCAAAAATGTGAGTTACTAATCTGACAGGTCCCATCATTACTGTTGTAAAACTGTTCTTTTAAAGGATTTAGCTACAGAGTTTGCTTCTACATGAAATGCCTGTTTGCAGTGCCACTGAAGATCATTTGGGAAGGGTATATTTAGCAAACTGTGATCCCATTCTACCAATGGCAGCTTCATCCCAATGTAGCTGCCCTATACTTGTGCTACCATTGCTCCTCAGTATAATACAGAACCATTATTGCATTGTCATTGCACTGTCTGTGTGTCTGCATTGTCATTGAAGATCGTTTGGTAAGGGTGTAGTTAGCACATGCTGCTAATGGCAGCCTCGTCCTATTGTAGCTGCTCTGTACTATTGTTGCCCTTCAGTATTAATACAGATCCATTATTGCAGTTCCATTGTAGTACCTCTGTCTGTCTGTGCATTGTCATTGTATGTTTAAATTAAAAGGGCTGATTGCTAAGTGGTCTGTGTGTCTCAGGCTGGTTACTAAGTGTCTGTGTGTGTTTCAGGGCTGGTTACTAAGTGGTCTGTGTGTCTCAGGGCTAGTTGCTAAGTTGGCTGTGTTTCAGGTAGGCACTTCCACAGGCAATGAGTTCCTGGGCATGGAGCTGTACGGGGGGATGCGGTTTGAGTACTGGTGTGGGCGGCTGGCCAGTTATGGCTGCGATGACCAGAGAGTGGCCAACTGGCTACTGACAGAGTACATGCTGTTCCAGGCAGGGGACTACCCAAACAAGGTGAGTGTGTCTGTCTGCGTCCCTGTGTAAGAGCTTGTCTCTGTCTGTGTCTGTGTGTGACTGATTGTCCGTCTGTGTGTGAGTGTGTGTGTCTGTGTGTGAGTCTGTCTGACTGTGCGTGTGTGTCTGACTTTCTGTGTGTGTGTGTGTCTATCTGTGTGAGTCCGTGTGTGTGTGTGTGTGTTTGTGTCTGTCTGTCTGTGTGAGTCTGTGTGTGTGTGTGTGTGTGTGTGTGTGTGTGTGTGAGTCCGTCTGTGTGTGTGTGTGTGTGTGTGTTTGTGTCTGTCTGTCTGTGTGTGTGTGTGTGTGTGTGTGTGTGTGTGTGTGTGTGTGTGTGTGTGTGTGTGTGTGTGTGTGTGTGTGTGTGTCTGTGTGAGTCCATCTCTGTCTGTATATCCTTAAACTTTGTCTTTTTGGGAATTTTTGAAAAAGCCATCCTGAGAAGCCCTCCATTGGCACGCTGACATATTTTTATGATGCACTGCAACAACACTGTGGAAGAAAGTGCATGTATACAGCATGTATGTGTGCGTGGAAAAGACTTTTGACATGCATATCTTAGACAGTGGTTACAAGTCCGGTAAATATTCTAACTGTTTAACACTTGGAAAGAGTGTTTAAACTCGAAACTGTTCCACCCCAGCTTTAAATGAGTCAGGCCTGGAGATACCAGCTGCTTCCTGCCTGTCATTCCCAAACTTTTCCTGTCCCTGCTTTCAGATCTGTGACTCGGATGACTTCATGCACCCTCACTACTGCAGCTTCAAGAGCTATCAGTGTCGACGCTACAGCATAGAAAACATCCTGGTGAGATTATTATTATTATTATTATTATTATTATTATTATTATTATTATTATTATTATTATTAATAATAATGTGCCCACTTGAAGACCCCAGAGATGTACCCTACTTAGCTCAATCCAGACGGTTGTCATGCTGATGCGCTGGGGAGACCGCACTGTGGTTGATCCCCGGAGCCAGCATCGCAGCCGTTGTGTGTGCTGATATGCTAGGGAGGAAAATAAGCTGATCCCTGGAGCCAGCAAACACTTCAGCCTTCAACACCAGACAGAAGGATATCTACATCATCATATGGAAGGAAACGCAAATGGATGGAGACACAGATGGATCACATTAGTTTACTGTAAAGCTACGTCTTAGTTGATGCTTATCTTGGCGAGAGCCGAGTTCAAATCAGCATGAAGTTTTAACAACTACTCTTGTGTAATGGAAATCATGAAGATCTGGATACGTCCAGTGACTGCTGTGAATAGTGCAGCTGGAAACAAGGGAAAGACCTTGTGACAGCCTGGAGAGACAGCTGACAGGAGGAAAGAGACCCCATTGGGGCTGGTACGGGTTAGCTATCCTTGTCGGCAGTATCCAGCTCTGTGTTTACAGGAACTGGAGACACTCGCCCAAGACTTCTAAGAAATGAAAGAGAAAAGCGAGAGCGGGGGCGGAAGATGACTCACCGTTGGACAACATAGTTAACGACATAGGAACGGAAACGGATATGAGTATGGAGAGTACTTCACAAAAGACTAGTTCAAGATCTGCATTTAGCAAAGACATGGAACTCCAGGTTTGTGTCTGCGGCTGGAGCAAGGCGACAACGGTCAGGGGTTTGAAGATTCATCAAGGGAAAATGAAATGCTTGAGGGAGAAGGGACAAGGGCCTTGCATTGATCAGTACTTCTTACAAAGTCAGTCAAGTCAGTCGAATGAAATCCAGCGACAGGAAGCAAACCACAGTTCGCAGGATATCAGCACCCCTGTCATAGACGTGAGGAGGACTTGCATGGATACAGTTAGTGATGAACCTAATGATCCTTGTGAACCCGGTCAGACAAACCAGCGTAAGAGAGAAAAGAACCTCAACGGGCACAAGCCTGGAGTTAAATGGCCAAGAGCTTGTGAGAAAACTACATGGGACACAGTAAACACAGATCTCTGCTTTGCGTTGGAAAGGTTAAGTGGAACAGTTGAAAAGAAGCTGGATAAATTTGGGGACATCATCTACGCATATGGAAGTGAAAGGTTTGGAGTTGAAAAAAGGAAGGAAAAAGAACAAACTATTCCTGGAAAGTCTAGACGGCAGCAGGAGATTGAACGCTTAGTTAGAGAAAGGAGACATCTGAGGAAGCAATGGAGAAGAGCAGAACAAAGTCAGAAGGAGCGTGCGAGAACTAACTTTTATAAAGACCCATTCAAATTTGTAAAGAAGTTATTCACCAGTGAGAAGAATGGCACACTGTGGCGGAGTGTCCCGCCCCTATGTATTTATTTGTTATTATTTGTATTTTTGTTTGCGGCGCGGATAAAAGCGCCACGTCTTTTGTTAATGTGTTTGTATATTTAAAAACCCTGTGAGGATGCGTGACTGATCAGGTACTGATTATTTAACTAGCTGACAGTCAGGCATCCTTACCAAACGCGTGCAGACTGTGGCCGAGGGGTAATAAGATAATTAACAGCTAGTTAACCCCTCGGCCAGAGTATAAGAACCTGCAGCTGTCCGTGCTGCGGGAGGGAGTGTACAGAGGGGAGTACGGGAGAACACGGGAGAGCGAGCGAAAGCAAAAGAAAGCAAAACAATTGCTATACTTAAAATATACTTGTTTCTGTTTATTTGTTTGGCCATCGCGCCTTTTTGTTTTGTGTTTTGTTATTTGTTTAAATCTTTTGTTTTGTATTATTATTTATTAAACGCTGACCACAGTAGCGTTCAGCTTCACCCGCCCATTCATTGTTTTGGTTCAGTTACTTCCTGGTCCGTGACGCCACCACACCGCACCACTGCAAGCCATCCTGCCACACACACTAAAAGCATCTAAGTTTGAGCTGGAGAGATATTTGGAGGAAACACATACAGATTCAAAAAGGGAGGAGCCTATGTCAATTCCTTCAGACATCCCACCTATCAATCCACCAGAATACCAAATGGAGGACTGTTGACCTAAGTGGAAAGAAGTAGAGCAAGCTGTAAAAAAAGCAAGGACGTCATCATCTCCAGGGCATAATGGAGTTATGTAGAGAGTATACAAGAGTGCTTCAGGAGTTCTACGAAAAGCAGGTCGTACCAAGAGCATGGTGCCGAGCAGGTGGAGTCTTTATACCTAAAGAAAAAGATTCTACAAGCATCAGTCAGTTTCGCCCTATTTCCCTATTAAACGTAGAAGGCAAGATTTTGTTCAGCATTATTGCTCAGTGATTATCAATTTACCTATTAAAGAACTGCTTCATTGACACTTCAGTACAAAAAGCGTGTATTCCAGGTTTCCCAGGATGCTTAGAACACATCAGCGTGATCTGGCAACAAATTCAATCAGCTAAAAAGGAGAGGAAGGAGCTCCATGTGACATTCCTGGATTTGGCTAATGCATATGGTTCAGTGCCACATGAACCTCTTTGGGCAGCATTTGATTTTTTCAGTGTACCGATGACAATAACAAATTTAGTGAAAGCCTACTTTGAAGATTTGCAATTTAGTTTTTCAGCTTCAGAATTCAGCACTACATGGCAATGCCTAGAAGTTGGAATAATGGCAGGATGCACCATTTCTCCACTGGCTTTTACCATGGCAATGGAAGTAATCATTAGGGCATCAAAATGGGTAGTGGGAGGAGAGCGCTTGGCTTCAGGAATGCGGCTACCACCGATTCGAGCATACATGGATAACATGACAACCATGACTACAACAGTCGCCTGCACTAATCGGTTATTGGGCAAATTAACCAATAACATTGAATGGGCACGAATGCAATTCAAGCCCACTAAATCAAGGAGCATCTCTATAATTAAAGGTAAAGTAGTAGATAAAATGCTCTACATTAATGGTGAAGCAATACCAACAGTGTCTGAGAAGCCAGTGAAGAGTCTTGGGAGATGGTACGACGGGGATCTAAAGGACACAGTTCGTGTGGGAGCAGTTAGACAACAAGCAGTGGAAGGGTTGAAGAGCATAGACAGCAGCGCTTTACCAGGTAAACTAAAACTCTGGTGCTTTCAGTTTGGTGTACGAGGTTTCTTTGACAACAGTAGAGAAGCTGGAAGCTTTAACACTAGAACCACCAGGTTTATGCTACTACCTAGAACCGCCAGCAGTAGTCATTTTGACAGGTACATTTTAAACAGCTTTGGTATGAAAATGAAACACAAACTATCAGACACAACTCAAAAGTTTTATTTAAGAACATCATATCTAACATTTGCATAGCAGAAACTTTGTATTTAAATGAAAAAATAAATATTAAAGCCTTTTTTTTTAAATTAGTGCATATAATGCATGACGTAAAAACATGAACTATAATAAAATAAACATTTCAAAAGAAGATATTGTGTAAACAGCTGTAATCTGTTATATATACATACAAAATTGTAAAAACAAAGTCATTATTTACAAAAATAACACAAAAGGCTTTTTTCACATTAGCCTATTGCATAGCACGACTTCAAAAAATGAAAAACTATAATAAAATAAAATGCGCATTCAGGGAAATATCAAAAGTCAAAAGTAGCCCCCATATTAGCACAATCCACACAGATGTAACGCTTATCAACTTGTGTGCATTTACCACATACTGCTCTTTCACACTGGGCACAGATATCAGATGTTTTATTTTTATTGCATTTAGTTACCTGGCATTGTTTTCTGTTGCATGTGTCACTTAATAGCTGCACACTGTATCCAGGTTGAGCTGCGTTTCCCTGCCGCTTTGCAGTTTTCTGATCAAAATGTTTCTGCCAAAGCTCAGTGGCTAGCACATTAGAGATCTCTCCTACAAATATTTTCCTCGGTGCATTCATTATACAAAATGAAGGAATTGATGGCTGCCATGTCCAGTACATTGTAAAAACAGCAACTGGACACTGGTGATTGCTTTCACTGAGTACTAAGTCTGAGTCTTTGTTTACTGTTGCAGCCAGGCTGGTTTTTAATTTTATTTCCAACTGTTTTGCTAATTACAGTGAAAAAAAATATATATATACAGTACTGTGCAAAAGTTTTAGGCAGGTGTGAAAAAATGCTGTAAAGTAAGAATGCTTTCAAAAATAGACATGTTAATAGATTATATTTATCAATTAACTAGATGCAAAGTGAGTGAACAGAAGAAAAATCTAAATCAAATCCATATTTGGTGTGACCAACCTTTGCCTTCAAAACAGCATCAATTCTTCTAGGTACACTTGCACAAAGTCAGGGATTTTGTAGGCATATAGTCAGGTGTATGATTAAACAATTATACCAAACAGGTGCTAATGATCATCAATTCAATATGTAGGTTGAAACACAATCAATCATAACTGAAACAGAAACAGCTGTGTAGGAGGAATAAAACTGGGTGAGGAACAGCCAAACTCAGCTAACAAGGTGAGGTTGCTGAAGACAGTTTACTGTCAAAAGTCATACACCATGGCAAGACTGAGCACAGCAACAAGACACAAGGTAGTTATACTGCATCAGCAAGGTCTCTCCCAGGCAGAAATTTCAAGGCAGACAGGGGTTTCCAGATGTGCTGTCCAAGCTCTTTTGAAGAAGCACAAAGAAACGGGCAACGTTGAGGACCGTAGACGCAGTGGTCGGCCAAGGAAACTTACTGCAGCAGATGAAAGACACATCATGCTTACTTCCCTTCGCAATCGGAAGATGTCCAGCAGTGCCATCAGCTCAGAAAACAGTGGGACCCTGGTACACCCATCTACTGTCCGGAGAAGTCTGGTCAGAAGTGGCCTTCATGGAAGACTTGCGGCCAAAAAGCCATAGCTCCGACGTGGAAACAAGGCCAAGCAACTCAACTATGCACGAAAACACAGGAACTGGGGTGCAGAAAAATGGCAGCAGGTGCTCTGGACTGATGAGTCAAAATTTGAAATATTTGGCTGTAGCAGAAGAAAGTTTGTTCGCCGAAGGGCTAGAGAGCGTACACGAATGAGTGTCTGCAGGCAACAGTGAAGCATGGTGGAGATTCCTTGCAAGTTTGGGGCTGCATTTCTGCAAATGGAGTTGGGGATTTGGTCAGAATTAATGGTCTCCTCAATGCTGAGAAGTACAGGCAGATACTTATCCATCATGCAATACCATCAGGGAGGCATCTGATTGGCCCCAAATTTATTCTGCATCATGACAACGACCCCAAACATACAGCTTAAAGTCATTAAGAACTATCTTCAGCGTAAAGAAGAACAAGGAGTCCTGGAAGTGATGGTATGGCCCCCACAGAGCCCTGATCTCAACATCATCGAGTCTGTCTGGGATTACATGAAGAGAGAGAAGCAACTGAGGCTGCCTAAATCCACAGAAGAACTGTGGTTAGTTCTCCAAGATGTTTGGGCCAGCCTACCTGCCGAGTTCCTTCAAAAACTGTGTGCAAGTGTACCTAGAAGAATTGATGCTGTTTTGAAGGCAAAGGGTGGCCACACCAAATATTGATTTGATGTAGATTTTTCTTCTTTTCACTCACTTTGCATTTAGTTAATTGATAAATATAATCTGTTAACATGTCTATTTTTGAAAGCATTCTTACTTTACAGCATTTTTTCACACCTGCCTAAAACTTTTGCACAGTACTGTATATATTGGTAACATTCATCTCTTTTCCTAAGCACGGTTACGTCAGCCTAATACATTGTCACCCAGTCTCTGACCAGCGGGGTGAGTTTCATCTTTGCACAGGTAGGGGTATGGTCCGCTGCCAGCCAAAACTTGATCCCAAACGTGACAGGTTTGTTTGTCCAGCAACACCGTGCTTTTGTCGGAAACAGCTACTTGTCCATGTAATGTTTTATGTTTAGCTTGAAACAGGCAACACTGTTTTCAGTGAAGATGTTCCAAATTTGCCAAGGCAAATCTATCTGTAGTTGCTCTCAAATCAAAACGCAAAAATAAAGATTTCTCAAAAAATTCTTGTAATAGTAATATTATAAGACAGCAGACTATATATGCTCACGTAGACAGCCAGACGGCAAGGAACTTATATGATTACAATAGATATTTGGATAACACATATCTAGATGTCAAGAGCAATATTGTATTCAAATACATACTGCTGTAACCTCAGTGGAGGTAGAGATAACAAACTGGCTTGTATACCTATAAAAAATAGCGTATTGTAGGTTATACTAACAATAAAAGCATGCCTTGTAACAAGCAGTCAAAATGACTACTTTTGGTGGTTCTAGGTAGAAGTGCTCATAACTTTTTTATTTTTGCGATTCTGACTTTCAAACGCCGTCAATATATTTAATACATGTATTTAGAAAAAGTCAAGAACAGACAACCGCGGAGTAATTTACATTTTAAAAGTGAAAACTGTCAAAATGACTACCGTGGTGGTTCTAGTGTTAATTAGTTCATACATCAGGAAATGGTTGGGAGTTCCACTCTGCCTCAGCAGAGTGGGACTTTATGGTAAAGGAATACTGCAGCTACCAGTCTCCGCTCTAACCGAGGAGTTTAAGTGCGCCAAGGTCCGACTGGAAATTACATTAGTAGAGTCACGCGACAAATGTGTAAGGGAGGCAGCACCTGTGTTGAAAACTGGAAGAAAGTTGGCAGCAAAGAAAGCTGTGGAAGATGCAAAGGCTGCCCTTCGAATTGGTTATATCATGGGGCAAGTTCAGCATGGAAGAGGGGGTCTTGGTCTCAGTTCAGCTCCTCCTACATCACCACTAACCTTCGACCAGATATTGTCTTGTGATCTGGATCAGCACGCCTTGTTCACCTGGTAGAGTTAACAGTGCCATGGGAGGATGCTGTGGATGAGGTGTATGAGAGGAAGAAACTGCGGTATGCTCAACTAGCCGCTGAAGCGGAACAGCGAGGATGGAGAGTCAGGGTGGAGGTGGGTTGTCGAGGATTTGTGGCACACTCTACAACCCGGTTTCTCAGAGACGTCGGATTCAGTGGCCAAGAGTTGCACAGTGAAGAACTTATGTGAAGCAGCAGAGAGGAGCAGCAATTGGCTGTGGTTGAGACGGAAAGATTCTGGTTGGGGATCTCAAGCACAATAGAAAGAAAGAAACGCTGATGTACGGGTAAGTAAGCTGGGCTGAGTTGAGTGGGGGATGGAGGGTGGTGATGTTGGGACGCCAGAATCACTGTTGAGCCCTCTTGAGGTGTCTTGGGCAAGTCGACGAAACACCGAGGATGGAAGGTGCCCACTTGAAGACCCCAGAGATGTACCCTACTTATCTCAATCCAGACGGTTGTCATGCTGATGCGCTGGGGAGACCGCACTGTGGTTGATCCCTGGAGCCAGCATCGCAGCCGTTGCGTGTGCTGATGTGCTAGGGAGGCAAATAAGCTGATCCCTGGAGCCAGCATTACACTTCAGTCATCAACACCAGGCAGAAGGATATCTACATCATCATATGGAAGGAAGCGCAAATGGATGGAGATGCAGATGAATCACATTAGTTTACTGTAAAGCTACATCTTAGTTGGTGCTTATCTTGGCAAGAGCCGAGTTCAAATCAATATGAAGTTTTAACATCTACACTCGTGTAATGGAAATCATTATTAATGAATGTCAGCCCAGCCTGGGCATACCGGTCCAAGCCACATGGCACTCTCCTAACTGGCTGCTGATTGGTTGTAACTCCTGTCTTTGTTTCAGGTGGCTCGGATGACTTGTGAGAACGATAAGAGCTACAGAGTTTTAAACATGGAGCGCGGGGAAGAGGAGGTGCTTCTCTGGAGCCAGAAGTTCTTGAGCTACACTCAGGGATAGAGCAAGCTGCTCCGTGCAGCCATACCCAGCCTGCTTACTGTTACTGCGGTTATTCCTTTTATTTTAAAAGTGCTCAGATTTTCTAAGGTTCATAACACAGCTGTCTGTGTGTGTTTCTCTTGGGGGGTCTGTTTGTTTGTTTGTCTGTCTGTCTGTCTATCTGTGTGAGCCTGTGTGTCTGTGTGGGTGTGGATATGGGTGTGTTTGTGTGAGTGTATCTGTGTGTATCTGTCTGTTTGTGTGAACCTGTGTGTCTGTGAGCGTGTTGATGTGTTTGTGTGTGTCTGTCTGTCTCTGTGAGCCTGTGTGTCTCTGTGAGCCTGTATGTCTGTGGGAGTGTGACTGTGTGAGTCTGTGCGTGGGTGTGTTTGTGTGTGAGTGTGTGTTTGTGTGTGTGAGTGTTTGTGATTTCTCGCTACGACTTTCATACATCACACTTTCATAAACAAAAGCAACAGAAAAATTCTCAGAGGCGGCAGGGCTGCCACATTCCTCTTCCAATCAGTCAGTGTGACTCCCTTCTCCTGTCTCTTAAGATGTAAAACTACCTTCCCCTTCTCACTGATTTCAGTTAGTATGTGCAGAGGAGCCTGTCTCTGCAGGTATCACACTGTTTTCTTGCTAATACAGTTAACCATGTCTCTTATGCTGTTCGTTTGTCTATGATGGTTTCACAGACTGGAAAAGCAGTCTCGCTACAGTGATGGTTTAAACATGTTAACCGTGTCTGTGTGTCGGTCTCTGTGGCTGTCTATCAGTCTGTCTCATCAGTAAATCAGTGGGGATTATTTTAGCATTAATACCTTCCAGATGGCTTTACCTGCTCCATCATTGACCCTCAACTTTGGACAATTTGTTTAGGGGTGGTGATTCTCACGTTGGAGTAGAACAGCTCTAAAAAACATAATCAGGGTCACTTATCAAACATGCAATGCCCCCTGAGGAGGAAATGAATGCAATTATGAACAAGAATTAGCCTTTTTTGTAAACAGTTTGAATGTGTTTGTGATTTGTTTCTGTACCGGATGACATTGAGTTGCAGCGAGTTTCAGAAAGCCTGTCTGCTTCATACGAGAGGCACTGCAGGGTAAGAGCTGTGACCTGCGAGGTGTAAAATGTGTGGAGAAGAAGGAGGGCATTTAAACACAGAGACGATGCAGTGGCAGTGCAGTGACCCTTGTCACTGAACTGAATGCAGCCGTGTTGGATTACCTGTATATCCATAGGCAAATAATCAAGGAGTTAGGAATCGTTTTAGAGTCTTAAACAGAAAGATCTCAGATGGGAAGAGCTGTCTTATATATATATATATATATATATATATATATATATATATATATATATATATATATATATATATATATACACTACCGGTCAAAAGTTTTAGAACACCTCCATTTTTCCAGTTTTTATTGAAATTTACGCAGTTTAATGTCTCAATGTACTCTGAAATTAAAGCATAGAACAAATAAACAATTGGAGATAAAAAAGAAATCATGGAATCGTTTTGTTTAACAAAATTTAATCTAAATTTTTGACTCATCAAAGTAGCCACCTTTTGCAGATATAACAGCCGAACACACTCGTGGCATTTTTTCTACAATGGAAATCAAATATTGTTCGAAAGTTCTTCCCAACACTGTTGCAGAAGTTCCCACAAATGTGTTGCACTTGTAGGTTGCTTTGCTTTCACCCTTCTGTCCAGTTCATCCCAAACCAGCTCGATGGGGTTTAAGTCTGGAGACTGTGCTGGCCATTCCATGATTTGAAGCCTACCGTCTTGTTCTTTTCTTCTAAGGTAGTTCTGACATAGCCTGGAGGTATGTTTTGGGTCATTATCTTGCTGTAGGATGAACCCCTGACCAACTAGGCGTATATCAGAGGGTATTGCATGGCGCTGCAAAATGCTGTGGTAGCCGTTTTGGTTCAGGGTGCCACTCACTCTGTGCAAGTCGCCGACTCTGGATCCAGCAAAAGAGCCCCAGACCATCACGCTTCCTCCTCCATGTCTGACAGTTGGTGTCACACACCGAGGAACCATCCTTTCGCTTACTCGACGGCGCATAAAACCCTGCGTGATGAACCGAAGATTTCAAATTTTGATTCATCGGTCCATAAGACCTTCTTCCAGTCTTCAGTAGTCCACTGGCGGTGCTTCATGGCCCAGGCAAGCCTCTTTTTCTTATTTTGCCATCTTAGCAATGGCTTTCTTACTGCCACTCGACCTGTCAAATCTGCAGCTCGAAGTCTTCTCTTCACAGTTGAAACTGAAACTTGCTTACTTCGACCAGTGTTAAGCTGTGCTTGAAGCTGTTGTCCTGTGAGCCGCCTATCACGCAAGCTGTTGACTCTCAGAAACTTGTCTTCTGATTCTGTTGTGGCTGGGTCTGCCAGACCTCTTCCTGTCAGAGTTTCCTCCAGTTTCCAAGTGCCTTTTGATGGTGTAGAAAACTGTACTCACTGACACCTTGGCTTTCTTTGCAATTTCTCTAAAGGAAAGACCGACACTTTTAAGGGTTATAATGGTCTGTCTGTCTTCCTTTGTTAATTGCCTTTTTCTCGCCATTATGATAGCAATATACTACTTCCTGCAGTACAATACTGTCCAAATAATGCTTAAGAGGGTGTAGTAACACAGTCTGTTCCAACACTGCTTTTATACAGACAGTAATCAACAAAAGTTGGGACACCTGTAGGAATTGTTAGCATCAACTTTCAAGGCTTAATTTACTTCCATTGCTGCAGAACAGCTGTAAGTTGTTAACCCATTACTTGTTCCCTAAAAAAGGACTTTTTGTATAACTCTGAAATGTACATTATTTTTCAGTTTTTGGTAACCTAAACTTTTTTTTTAACCTCTGGCAGTTTACCGCTTACCTTTGTACCATTTCAGGTTATTCACTGGACTTGAACTGCTTAGATTTCAATAAAACTGGAAAATGGGGTGTTCTAAAACTTTGACCGGTAGTGATATATATATATATATATATATATATATATATATATATATATATATATATATATATACTATGGAGAGAGAGAATTCAAAACCGCTCTATACCCAAGGAAAATCACTAGAAATCCTTAATGGAGATAACTGATAACTCACTGTTTTAACAATTAGATACAACATTTCGGCTTCTGCCATCCTCAAATAGCATGGTAGAAATAGCCAGGTAGATGGTTATAGTTCTTTAAGTCTACCTAGCTGGAGTTGAAATGTAAGTCAAGTGTTAAAAACGTAGGACACAAAGACGTCAGTGTGCAGTGCAGGTCAATTCATTTCATAGGCAGTGTATTACCAAAAGTCGCCAGCAGAGGGTAATAAGGCTGCCTACGATTCACAGTGTTGCTAGTACTCTGCATGCTGTTGAATGTGTTCTCTGTTTTTAAATGTATATCTAGAGAGAGGAGGTTAGGGTTTAAATGTATATATATATATATATATATATATATATATATATATATATATATATATATATATATATATATATATATATATATATATATAGATAGATAGATAGATAGATAGATAGATAGATAGATAGATAGATAGATAGATAGATAGAAGATACAGATTGGGTCTCAGTGAGCTGTCAGTCTCTCCTGCACCAGTGAGGGGGTCTGATATAATCTGTGGAGTGGCAGAGCCCCAAGCACACGCATTTACTCACTATATATTCAGGACTAGAAAGATCATTACAAAAAAACAATCAAATACAATAATTATTCAGATATTTTACTCTGATGAAACTATATTGAAATTCATAAGAATTTACAGACATTTTGAAAGCGTTGCTGACAAGTCTAATTTCTCTCGCTGTCAAACGCATAAGGCCGTGTTCTCAGATCCTGATCAGCACTAGTCCTGGACTGCCTCACCTAAAATAACACCAACTCACATCAGCAAGATAAGCAACTTTCGTTTCTGTTAAATATTGTGCTGCAGAGAAGATATTTGGGTTGCTTCTTCATTTTGAATTGAGTTAAGCAGTCACTACTTCTTCATTTTCTTATTTTGTTGTGTTTTATCCACTACACAAACCCCTTGCTTCAACTTTCGTTTCTGTAAAATATTGTGCTGCAATTATTGTGCTGCAAAAACATTACTCACTAAATATGTTGGTGTCCCTGAATAAATAATCGTCTCCTCTTCAAATACCTGCAAAAGATTTTAATGAGTGAGCGAGCAAGTCGTCTTACTCTAGGGGCCATTGTTAAAATAGTGGGTGCGTTCACGAGAGGCAGACTTTGCTAAGTCTGCTCAGAATCGCCAAAGATTCTGAAAATTCACTGCCTACTTGCTCAGATTCTGTGCAGATTCTGCGCAGAATGACAAAAGTCTGCGTGTCGTGAACGCACCCAGGATTCTTATCATTTACGGGTGTCATGATCGTATATCGAAGCAGACGGAATTCTGATGTGCAGAAAATAGACTTTTAAGACCATAACAACTCTCAGTTAAAAGTCGATACACTTTCAAAAACTGTAGCGACTCAGTACATAAAATAGTTGAATACATAACAGGAGATGCAAATATTTGGCTACAAATGCCCACTATTGAGGTACTAAGAATCCAGCAGATTGCTTAGGAATACCATTAATGTAAACAGTGAAGGGTTTATTGATGAAAAATACAAGGGCATTGAAAAGAAATTGGTATTCGTCACATTTCAGATAGACTTTAGACTCCTACCCCCCCTGCCGGGACACATTAAAAAATAGGTCCCCTGGGGGGCTACGGTATTCAAACTGTCTTTGTGTTGATGTGAGACTCCCTGCCATGCACACACTGCCATGACCATGAGAGGGTCAGGTATTCAAACTGTCTTTGTGTTGATCTGAGACTCCCTGCCATGCACGCACTGTCATGACCATGAGAGGATCAGGTATTCAAACTGTCTTTGTGTTGATGTGAGACTCCCTGCCATGCACACATTGTCATGAGAGGATCAGGGATTCAAACTGTCTTTGTGATGATGTGAGACTCCCTGCCATGCACACACTGTCATGATCATGAGAGGATCAGGTATTCAAACTGTCTTTGTGTTGATGTGAGACTCCCTGCCATGCACACACTGTCATGATCATGAGAGGATCAGGTATTCAAACTGTCTTTGTGTTGATGTGAGACTCCCTGCCATGCACACACTGTCATGATCATGAGAGGATCAGGTATTCAAACTGTCTTTGTGTTGATGTGAGACTCCCTGCCATGCACACACTGTCATGAGAGGATCAGGTATTCAAACTGTCTTTGTGTTGATGTGAGACTCCCTGCCATGCACACACTGTCATGACCATGTGAGGAGGAGGAACACATTCATGGCAATATTATATCAGAAGGCTCTATCGAATCATTATTATTATTATTTTATTTCTTAGCAGACACCCTTATCCAGGGCGACTTACAATTGTTACAAGATATCACATTATTATTATTATTATTATTTTTACGTACAATTACATTATTTTTTACACATTATTTTTACATAAAATTACCCATTTATACAGTTGGGTTTTTACCAGAGCCATCTAGGTAATGTACCTTGCTCAAGGGTACAGCAGCAGTGTCCCCCACCTGGGATTTAACCCATGACCCTCCGGTCAAGAGTCAAGAGCCCTAAACACTACTCCACACTGCTGCCCTAACCACTACTCCACACTGCTGCCCCAGTTACAAAAAAGATTTTATATTAAATATGACTGGCAAACAAAAAATTAAATGCGAGATGTTAACCAAAAGTGAACAAACATATTTTTTAATTTTAGAACAAAATAGTAATAAAATGCTGTTATCGAACAACAACAATACTACAAATAATATTAATTACAGTAATATATAGATTTATTTTATTTCTGACACAACAAAATGACAAAAGAAAGCTAGCCAAAGAGAAATGGATGATTTTAAAACGATCAAAATACTGTTACTGTTATGAAATAATAATAATAATAATAATAATAATAATAATAATAATAATAATAATAATAATAATCTGGCTAGGTAACAGTATTATCTGCTTTAAAACAAACCAAAAAAGCAGCCCGTGAAAAAATCCTCTGAACTTCACTCTCATCTTTATTATTATTATTATTATTATTATTATTATTATTATTATTATTATTATTATTATTATACCAATTAAATAGCTAATAGCATTATTAAGGCGTTAATGATATATTAGAAATAATAAATTATTATTATTTGTTTATTAAAAAAACTAAAGTAAGATTTCACCTCAACCATCGAGTCGTTTCCTTGTGTTGCGAGGGAGGGTGAAGGGGTAACGGATTTGGAACTAAATACATCAATACATACATACATTAAATTAAGCTTTGTTTTTAGCCAGTTTACTATATTTTTTTCAGGTACTTTTGGCTTTTCTATATATACAACTCCAAAATGATTCCACACAATTGAACTTTCACAAAACAGCTACCGGCAGTTGTTTTTTCAAATCACACCTCTCACACTGCGCCTCACAAGACAGACCAGCAGCGCAACGCCCACAGAACCACCTGATTTCTCGTTATCCAACGGCGAAAAACGTTCATAATAGCGTCATCGGTGGGCTTCTCGGTAGTGTACTTTGCAAAGCATTTCATTATTTTAAATAGGAGAATAACAGTGGTTAAGACCGTGTGCAAAGATAAAGCAAGATTTCCCGCCGATTAGATCGTCCCGTGCCAGTTATAGAGTTAAGCATGTGACGGCAGCAGTATTGAAGCGCGTGTGTGGAGGTGTCTTTTTCAAAGTGTGTGTTCGGGCAGTCGAGAGGGGCCCACCAACCTTCATTTTGGGGCCCGAGTGCGGCCGCTCACTGTCAGTCTATATGTAACACTTGAGTTGCACTGATATCAATAGTGACGAAACTAAGTAAAACCATTTTTAAACACAGGGTATTGGAAGAATGTGAGAGTGTAATTGAAAGTTGAATTCTCCAGTAATGATGGAGGGCAGGAAAGGTATCGGAGATACAATGAAGAGGAGGGAAGTGGGGATTAAAACGTTCCTGACGACGGTGAAACGGGTTCTGTAGATAATTAGGGGAGGGGGTCTGTTTTGAAATACATTTAAGAAAGACCTTTCATTCGAAATGATGAAAATCCATAACAATGACAATATATGGATTCAATTGCCCAATAAACTACCCACCCCCAATCACTGCTGTAGATTTATTTAAAATGAAAGTAGAATAAACTTCCTGTTTGATGGGTATGCCACAGTTTCCTATCACGAATGTATGTCTGTGTGTGTGTGTGTGTGTGTGTGTGTGTGTGTGGCAGCGCGCACACAGTATCTATTCACATCGCAGTCTCTCTGAATCCAGCTCCTCGCTTCCTTCTCATCACACAGGTAAGGATTTTCATTATTAATTCGATTGGGTTCTGGCCGTGCTTAAATAACGAACCCATCCTGACCGGTACTTCTGAAATGTAGCGAGACATCAAACAGCGCTCCAGCCATTCCAATGGGGTACTTCTTACAAACTATTAAACACACCGCAACAAGGCTGAAGCAGATCCGTTAAAGGGTCAACATCCAGTTAGTTAAAAAAAAAAAAAAAAAGAAAAAAATCTCAAAAGAACCATATACATATAATGAAGAAGAAGAAGAGTAATTGACCAACTGAAAACTCATTATTTAAATATATATATATATATATATATATATATATATATATATATATATATATATATATATATATATATATATATACACTACCGGTCAAAAGTTTTAGAACACCTCCATTTTTCCAGTTTATATTGAAATTTACGCAGTTTAATGTCTCAATGTACTCTGAAATTAAAGCATAGAACAAATAAATAATTGGAGATAAAAAAGAAATCATGGAATCGTTTTGTTTAACAAAATTTAATCTAAATTTTTGACTCATCAAAGTAGCCACCTTTTGCAGATATAACAGCCGTACACACTCGTGGCATTCTTTCTACAATGGAAATCAAATATTGTTCGGAAAGTTCTTCCCAACACTGTTGCAGAAGTTCCCACAAATGTGTTGCACTTGTAGGTTGCTTTGCTTTCACCCTTCTGTCCAGTTCATCCCAAACCAGCTCGATGGGGTTTAAGTCTGGAGACTGTGCTGGCCATTCCATGATTTGAAGCCTACCGTCTTGTTCTTTTCTTCTAAGGTAGTTCTGACATAGCCTGGAGGTATGTTTTGGGTCATTATCTTGCTGTAGGATGAACCCCTGACCAACTAGGCGTATACCAGAGGGTATTACATGGCGCTGCAAAATGCTGTGGTAGCCGTTTTGGTTCAGGGTGCCACTCACTCTGTGCAAGTCGCCGACTCTGGATCCAGCAAAAGAGCCCCAGACCATCACGCTTCCTCCTCCATGTTTGACAGTTGGTGTCACACACCGAGGAACCATCCTTTCGCCTACTCGACGGCGTACAAAAACCCTGCGTGATGAACCGAAGATTTCAAATTTTGATTCATCGGTCCATAAGACCTTCTTCCAGTCTTCAGTAGTCCACTGGCGGTGCTTCATGGCCCAGGCAAGCCTCTTTTTCTTATTTTGCCATCTTAGCAATGGCTTTCTTACTGCCACTCGACCTGTCAAACCTGCAGCTCGAAGTCTTTTCTTCACAGTTGAAACTGAGACTTGCTTACTTCGACCAGTGTTAAGCTGTGCTTGAAGCTGTTGTCCTGTGAGCCGCCTATCACGCAAGCTGTTGACTCTCAGAAACTTGTCTTCTGATTCTGTTGTGACTTTGGGTCTGCCAGACCTCTTCCTGTCAGAGTTTCCTCCAGTTTCCAATTGCCTTTTGATGGTGTAGGAAACTGTACTCACTGACACCTTGGCTTTCTTTACAATTTCTCTAAAGGAAAGACCTACACTTTTAAGGGTTATAATGGTCTGTCTGTCTTCCTTTGTTAATTGCCTTTTTCTCGCCATTATGATAGCAATATACTACTTCCTGCAGTACAATACTGTCCAAATAATGCTTAAGAGGGTGTAGTAACACAGTCTGTTCCAACACTGCTTTTATACAGACAGTAATCAACAAAAGTTGGGACACCTGTAGGAATTGTTAGCATCAACTTTCAAATCTTAATTTACTTCCATTACTGCAGAACAGCTGTAAGTTGTTAACCCATTGTTCCCTGAAAAAGGCCTTTTTGTATAACTCTGAAATGTACATTATTTTTCAGTTTTTGGTAACCTAAACTTTTTTTTTAACCTCTGGCAGTTTACCGCTTACCTTTGTACCATTTCAGGTTATTCACTGGACTTGAACTGCTTAAATTTCAATAAAAACTGGAAAAATGGGGGTGTTCTAAAACTTCTGACCGGTAGTGTATATATATATATATATATATATATATATATATATATGGAGAGAGAGAATTCAAAACCGCTCTATACCCAAGGAAAATCACTAGAAATCCTTAATGGAGATAACTGATAACTCACTGTTTTAACAATTAGATACAACATTTCGGCTTCTGCCATCCTCAAATAGCATGGTAGAAATAGCCAGGTAGATGGTTATAGTTCTTTAAGTCTACCTAGCTGGAGTTGAAATGTAAGTCAAGTGTTAAAAACGTAGGACACAAAGACGTCAGTGTGCAGTGCAGGTCAATTCATTTCATAGGCAGTGTATTACCAAAAGTCGCCAGCAGAGGGTAATAAGGCTGCCTACGATTCACAGTGTTGCTAGTACTCTGCATGCTGTTGAATGTGTTCTCTGTTTTTTAAATGTATATCTAGAGAGAGGGAGGTTAGGGTTTAAATGTATATATATATATATATATATATATATATATATATATATATATATATATATATATATATATATATATATATATATATATAGATAGATAGATAGATAGATAGATAGATAGATAGATAGATAGATAGATAGATACTTTTTACTTTTTCAAAAGACTTTATTGACTTTTGGTACAAAACACAATAGGAACAATAATTACATTATTTTTTCTTTAAATATTTACAAGACACAAAATTAAAGCATTAAGTCATTATAAATAAATAAATAAATAAATAAATAAATAAATATTATAAATATATATTAAGGATTTCTCCTTCAGTCTCACTGAGCACACCCCAATACACCAATTTAACTGAAAAGAATCGAGATCATGGATCATGCGGTGATAACTGAAATCCAGCTTGATTCTACTAATCACCAGCATTCTAAAAACAGTAACGGCATCTGTTTCCCCAACCTGGGCAATTTGAGCTTTCCTAGATTTTAAAATGGAGAGCTTGGCCTGCCCCAAAAGAAAGTTAAGCAACTGGCACAGATGCTTCTTTTCCTTAATATAAGGCACACCAAAAACAAAAACACATTCGGAAAAGACCACATTCAGTTTCACAAATACATTATTCAGTACAGTAAAAGAGAGGCTAATCTTTTACAAAAGATAAAACTATGAAAGACAGTCTCTCTTTGTGAACAAAATGGACATTTATCAGATACCATTGGGTCTAGTATGCAGAGGTAGGCATTAACAGCAAGAATCGTGTGCAAGAGTCTCCACTGTAGATCTCCCAGCCTCTTTGACAGGGGAGGTTTATAGAGGCTTCTCCACGCCGGCCTGACCTGCTCTTCCACCTCCAACCGCTCTCTCCAAGATGTATCTGGAAGGCCCTGTAATTGCTTCTCGTGTCTTAGCTTTACACATAATTCATACAATGTGTCCCCCTTCACACTTGACAGGGGGAGATCTGTCAAGTTCTCGATTTTAAACAAATGCCCTTTGTCTCCCGTGTCTCGGCTGATAGCTGGGGAGATCTGTATGAGAGGGAAAGGTGTTTCACAGGGGAAGAGATACAGTTAGTAAAGCCCTTTCTTAGAGTCTCATTCTGTGCATTTGATAACACTGCATGAATCTGGGAAAGCAACAACCCAGCTACCCTCACAGACCGCAACCCCAAAGTTAAAGACAAGCTCTGTGGACTTTTCCAATTAAAACTCTCCAGATCTAAAACATGTCGTAACTTGATGACCCGGCCTTTATCATTACATTAGTAAAAGCCTGTGATTTTAACATTTCCACTTTAAAAGAGGATTAAAACCAGAGGTCTCTCCAAAAGCCAGTAAAAATCTAAAGCCTCTTCATCCAAACCCACCCTCAGACTCTGCCATGCTTTCAACACACTCTGATAGTAGGCTGGTAGTTTGGAACAAACAAACAGAGTAGTGTCTAAAAAGAAAATATCGTCCCAAGACCCAGCCCTCCAACTTGGCCTTAAGAAGAGTAAAGCCACGTCAACCCAGGGAGGCTTCTCACTACTATAAAGCATTTTTTGGACAGCCTGCAGTCTAAAAGCAGCAATCCTGCTGGACAGGTCCATCAATCCCTGACCCCTTCTTCCAGAGGTAGGTACAGTATGCTTTGCCTTAACCAATGCAGTCCATCCCAGAAAAAACTTAAAAATTCACTCTGGATTTTTTTAAAAAGCCTGATCAGGTTCTACACATATGCACTTGTGCCAGAGCATGGAAGCAGCCAAGTTGTTTACTATTAAAACTCTGCCCCTATCGAGAGCTGTGGCAAAACCCAGCGCCACCTCTGCAAACGCCCCGTATTGCCTCCAACACTCCCTCCCAATTCCTCTCAGCTGCTCTCGCACCTCCCAAAAAACCCTAGGTGTCTAAACTCTTCCCGGCTCCAGAGCAATCCACCGGGCAACACTGGAGGCCCAGGCTTCGTCCATTTCCCAAGTAAGAAAGCCCCACTCTTCAACCAATTAATTCTAGCAGATGAGACTCTTTCAAAAAGCTGCTGACTTTCACAGAGTTTATCAACATCTGCTTGGCTGGTTATAAAAACTGAGATGTCATCTGCATAGGCAGATACTTTTATGGGCTGGGCGGACTACCTGGGATAGAGAGCCCTGTTAGAACATGCCTGAGCCTGCAAATAAGGGGTTCGATGGACAGGGAATAGAGCATTCCGAGAGAGGGCAGCCTTGTCTGATACCCCTGTGAACTGGGAAAGGTGCACTCAGCTCCCCATTGATCTTCAGCAGACTGAAAATGTCACAGTACAGGAACTGTATGTGGGATAGAAATCCCAGGCCAAATCCAAAGGCTTCAAATACCTTCCATAAGTACTTGTGATCGACTCTGTCAAAGGCTTTCTCCTGATCAAGAGAGATAAGCCCAGCAGGGAAACCGAAGAGCTCAGAGGCAGCCAATGTGTCTCGAATTAAAAAATACTGTCAAAAATGCTTCTACTGGGCACGCAGTAGGTTTGGTCGGGATGAATAATATTTCCCATTACAGTGCTCAACCGATTAGCGAGGGCTTTCGATATTATTTTGTAATCAGAGGCCAACAACGACACAGGCCTCCAGTTTTTGATATGGCACAAGTCCCCTTTTTTGGCAGCAAAGTTATCACTGCCCTTCTACAACTCAACGGCAGCTCCCCTTTCTCCAGACTTTCTGTGTAGACTGCATGTAGATCTTTCCCAAGCAAAGTCCAGAAAGACTTGAAAAACTTCGACAGGTAGTCCGTCCAGTCCTGGAGTTTTTCCTCCCTTCAGCCCCATGAGAGCGTCAGAGAGCTCCTGTACTGTCAGAGGTCTGTCTAAAAACCTTTCTCCTCTTCAGAGATCTTCGGCAGAGTCTCCAAGAAGCGCTGTGTCTCCTCCGGCTGTCCTTCAGCTTCCGCTGTGAACAGCTTTGTGTAGAAGTCCACAGCACATCGCCGGATCTCTCTGGGCTCCCTCAACTCGTCCCCTGACAGTGTCTTCAGGCAGTGAATTACTTTGCGCTGTGCACTCTTTTTCTCCATGCCAAAGAAAAACTGTGTTGGCGCATCCACCTCTGCAAGGTATTGCACTCTAGACCTCACCAGCGCCCCCTGCACTTTGACATTCAGCAGCTCAGCCAGCTGCTGTTTTTACTTTGAGGTCTTGAATCGTCCTACTATTGGGATTAGACTGTAGAGCTCCCTGAAGCTCTAACATGTCTCTCTCCAGCTCTTCCAGAGTCTCAGTCATCCTCTTTGTGGCATTAGCAGTGTACTGCTGACAGAACAACCTGACCTGCACCTTCCCCACATCCCACCACTGAGCCAGAGAAGTAAAAGCAGATTTTTGCTCTCTCCACCTGTTCCATAAAAAGGTTAGGCATTCCTTAAAATGTGTATCTTTCAGCAGCTGAATGTTAAAATGCCAGTAAGAACGTTTTGTCATTTGGGAAGGCAATAAAACATGAACTGTTAAAAGACTGTGATCGGAAAGACCAGTGGGAGAAATAAAACACTTGGTAAACAGGCTAAAATGCTGCTTAAAAGTATAAAAACGGTCTAATCTCGCTAAAGAGACCGTTTTTCACACACTGACCCATGTGTACTGTCTACTTGTGCCATTGAATGCTTTCCACACGTCAGACAAGTCGTGCTTATTTAAAATCATTAAAAGCTCCTTGGCAGACTGTGGGTGCGGCTCAGGGTGATTTCGATCATCTAAACAATGTACAGTGCAGTTAAAATCACCGGCTAAAAACAGGACTTCCTCACTTCCACAACCGTTCAGAACTGTATCTAAAATCTGAAAGAAAGCAATCCGTTCTCTGCCCTCATTTGGTGCGTAAATATTAATAAAGACAAGCGAGATTTCACCGACTTTCGCTTGCACTTTAAGTAACCGCCCTTCACTACCTCAGTGACATCATAAGAAACTGGTTTAAAGTCTTTTGAAAAAGGACTGCCACCCCAGCACTCACACTAGATCCGTGACTAAAAAAGTCTCCCCTTCCAATCCCTGGCCCAGTCTATTTGATTCCTAGAATCAGTGTGTGTTTCTTGCAACAAAATTACTTTCAAATCTTTCTGCCCCAGATACTCAAACAACGCGGCTCTCTTTAAATCATCCCTGCACCCATTTATATTTAATGACCCGATCTTAAGAGAGCTCATGTTAGGGAGAGATAGAAAGATACAAACAAGAAAGAAGGAAAGAAACCACTTATCCATGGGAGAAGAAAAATTGAAAAAACTGTCAATTATTTTAAGCAGTCTTAGACTGCTTATTCACCTGCAATTAGGTTCTTTAGACGCCAGCGCTCCTGCTCAGAAAGACCAGAGCCTGAAACTTTCTGTAGCAAAAACGTGCCGACAGTAAAAACATTTTAATGTTAGGAAAATGGTCTTCAACGCTGACCCCCCTCCTACCTTTAGTAAGTTCTAAAAACGTTTTAACGCTGCCCACGCTGTAACCAGCCTCAGTGCAAGGGGCTCTGCCGTCAGCGAACAATCAGTCTGACTCCCCTCCTCCTCACTGTCAAACTCTGAGCTCTCCTCGGGATCCTTACAGGCAATGCTAACACTCCACGGTGTGCTCTCGCGGCTTTTTCAGGTTGAGAGTTATCGGAAACACTTGAACCATCATCCGTGTAACTTGCTTTTTCTTAGTGACGACATCTGCAGTCACTTTTCTCTGCCTCTTTTTCTCGGGACTTTAAAATGAAACGCCCGCCACTCGCTTCCTGCTCCTCACTAAGCTCCGTTCTCAGACTCTTATCGTCTCTCTCAGTTTCTGTCTCTACCTGAGTCTCCATTTCTGGCTCAGCAGAGACACCTCCTTTCTCAATCTGGTCGCTACTTTTCTGTTCCACACTGACGCTTGCTGCAGCAGCTGCAGCCAGTGTGGAAGTCTCACCAGTATTAGTGTCAGTAAGCCCACTGCCCGTTTTTCAACCCCGGCCGACTCACTCACACTCCCGCTAGCCTGCATTGTGTCCTGCGCCTTGCTACCCTCTTTAGCCGGGGTTTCAGAAACCACGGAACCGCTCTCAGCTCCACGCGCCTCCGGCTGCCCAGCTTCTTCTCTCTCCCCTTGCTCACCCTCATTCTTCTCGCCCGCATTACTTCCTTTCTCAGGACAGTTCTTAACAATGTGTCCCTCCTTTTTACAGTGAAAACATCTCATTACATCGGTACTGGCAAAATGACATATTCAACATCATCTGCCTTGAATTTAAGTGCAACGTTTAGTTCCTGATTCACGTCATTAAAAATCATATTGACATGTCTTCGGAACGACACTATATGCTTTAGCTGCGGGGATTTGCAGCCAATCGGTATTCTCTTGGGGCTGGATACAATTTTACCATACCGGGAAAGCGCACGCTCAATTAAATCATTTTTTAGAAATGGAGGAACATTCGAAAGAATGACTCTTCGGGACGGTACAGACAGCGGTGTAACCGCAACAAAAGTATCATTGACAACAATGCCTTTTTCAACAGCCTTTGCAACAAGACTAATATCACATAAAAAAGCAACAATTGCTCCATTCATTCGAGACGCAGACACAATACGCTCACACCCAACCACATTACCTAAAGCTAGCACACACTGTTCCAATGAGGTAAACCCCTCCGTCACCATTTTTACCCCATGGCGGCGGCTTAGCTTTTCAAATACAACATTTGGGAGAGATTCCCTCCCCTTTGAATTGGCCATACTGGCCTTTTAAGCTGACAAAAGTCAGCTTATTTGTTGACAAACACCTCAGAAAACAAAACCCAATATAACACCTATATCAAAAAAGTAAATAACCATAAAGTGAAAAGAAAGAAAAACAAACGCTCACCTACTCACTCTACACTCCTCTCACTCTCCCGCAGCAGCACACACTCACTCCTCACTCTCCCAGCATGCACCAACAGACAGAAAAGATAGATAGATAGATAGATAGATAGATAGATAGATAGATAGAAAGATGATACAGATTGGGTCTCAGTGAGCTGTCAGTCTCTCCTGCACCAGTGAGGGGGTCTGATATAATCTGTGGAGTGGCAGAGCCCCAAGCACACGCATTTACTCACTATATATTCAGGACTAGAAAGATCATTACAAAAAAACAATCAAATACAATAATTATTCAGATATTTTACTCTGATGAAACTATATTGAAATTCATAAGAATTTACAGACATTTTGAAAGCGTTACTGACAAGTCTAATTTCTCTCGCTGTCAAACGCATAAGGCCGTGTTCTCAGATCCTGATCAGCACTAGTCCTGGACTGCCTCACCTAAAATAACACCAGCTCACATCAGCAAGATAAGCAACTTTCATTTCTGTTAAATATTGTGCTGCAGAGAAGATATTTGGGTTGCTTCTTCATTTTGAATTGAGTTAAGCAGTCACTACTTCTTCATTTTTTTATTTTGTTGTGTTTTTATCCACTACTCAAACCCCTTGCTTCAACTTTCGTTTCTGTAAAATATTGTGCTGCAATTATTGTGCTGCAAAAACATTACTGACTAAATATGTTGGTGTCCCTGAATAAATAATCGTCTCCTCTTCAAATACCTGCAAAAGATTTTAATGAGTGAGCGAGCAAGTCGTCCATAGGTGCAGTAACAGTTTAGAACCACTGGGGGCATATTTGTTCTTCGGCAATGTGTTTCTGCAGCATGGCACTGTCTGATTCTCTAGGTTTTCATGCCGGGGCGGGGGGGGAGTCTTACTCTAGGGGCCATTGTTAAAATAGTGGGTGCGTTCACGAGAGGCAGACTTTGCTAAGTCTGCTCAGAATCGCCAAAGATTCTGAAAATTCACTGCCTACTTGCTCAGATTCTGTGCAGATTCTGCGCAGAATGACGAAAGTCTGCGTGTCGTGAACGCACCCAGGATTCTTATCATTTACGGGTGTCATGATCGTATATCGAAACAGACGGAATTCTGATGTGCAGAAAATAGACTTTTAAGACCATAACAACTCTCAGTTAAAAGTCGATACACTTTCAAAAACTGTAGCGACTCAGTACATAAAATAGTTGAATACATGACAGGAGATGCAAATATTTGGCTACAAATGCCCACTATTGAGGTACTAAGAATCCAGCAGATTGCTTAGGAATACCATTAATGTAAACAGTGAAGGGTTTATTGATGAAAAATTCAAGGGCATTGAAAAGAAATTGGTATTCCTCACATTTCAGACTTTAGACTCTTATCCCCCTGCCTGGACTATTTACAAAATAGGTCCCCTGGGGGGATCCGGTATTCAAACTGTCTTTGTGTTGCTGTGAGACTCCCTGCCATTCACACACTGTCATGAGAGGATCAGGTATACAAACTGTCTTTGTGTTGATGTGAGACTCCCTGCCATGCACGCACTGTCATGACCATGAGAGGATCAGGTATTCAAACTGTCTTTGTGTTGATGTGAGACTCCCTGCCATGCACACACTGTCATGAGAGGATCAGGTATTCAAACTGTCTTTGTGTTGATGTGAGACTCCCTGCCATGCACACACTGTCATGACCATGTGAGGAGGAGGAACACATTCATGGCAATATTATATCAGAAGGCTCTATCGAATCATTATTATTATTATTTTATTTCTTAGCAGACACCCTTATCCAGGGCGACTTACAATTGTTACAAGATATCACATTATTATTATTATTATTATTATTATTACGTACAATTACATTATTTTTTACACATTATTTTTACATAAAATTACCCATTTATACAGTTGGGTTTTTACTAGAGCCATCTAGGTAATGTACCTTGCTCAAGGGTACAGCAGCAGTGTCCCCCACCTGGGATTTAACCCATGACCCTCCGGTCAAGAGTCAAGAGCCCTAAACACTACTCCACACTGCTGCCCTAACCACTACTCCACACTGCTGCCCCAGTTACAAAAAAGATTTTATATTAAATATGACTGGCAAACAAAAAATTAAA
Source organism: Acipenser oxyrinchus oxyrinchus (assembly GCA_030684275.1). Taxonomy (NCBI): domain Eukaryota; kingdom Metazoa; phylum Chordata; class Actinopteri; order Acipenseriformes; family Acipenseridae; genus Acipenser; species Acipenser oxyrinchus. The sequence continues at coordinate 18,483,303 of CM060261.1, read as the reverse complement.
TGCGAGATGTTAACCAAAAATGAACATATTTTTTAATTTTAGAACAAAATAGTAATAAAATGCTGTTATCGAACAACAACAATACTACAAATAATATTAATTACAGTAATATATAGATTAATTTTATTTCTGACACAACAAAATGACAAAAGAAAGCTAGCCAAAGAGAAATGGATGATTTTAAAACGATCAAAATACTGTTACTGTTATGAAATAATAATAATAATAATAATAATCTGGCTAGGTAACAGTATTATCTGCTTTAAAACAAACCAAAAAAGCAGCCCGTGAAAAAATCCTCTGAACTTCACTCTCATTATTATTATTATTATTATTATTATTATTATTATTATTATTATTATTATACCAATTAAATAGCTAATAGCATTATTAAGGCGTTAATGATATATTAGAAATAATAAATTATTATTATTTGTTTATTAAAAAACTAAAGTAAGATTTCACCTCAACCATCGAGTCGTTTCCTTGTGTTGCGAGGGAGGGTGAAGGGGTAACGGATTTGGAACTAAATACATCAATACATACATACATTAAATTAAGCTTTGTTTTTTAGCCAGTTTACTATATTTTTTTTCAGGTACTTTTGGCTTTTCTATATATACAACTCCAAAATGATTCCACACAATTGAACTTTCACAAAACAGCTACCGGCAGTTGTTTTTTCAAATCACACCTCTCACACTGCGCCTCACAAGACAGACCAGCAGCGCAACGCCCACAGAACCACGTGATTTCTCGTTATCCAACGGCGAAAAACGTTCATAATAGCGTCATCGGTGGGCTTCTCGGTAGTGTACTTTGCAAAGCATTTCATTATTTTAAATAGGAGAATAACAGTGGTTAAGACCGTGTGCAAAGATAAAGCAAGATTTCCCGCCGATTAGATCGTCCCGTGCCAGTTATAGAGTTAAGCATGTGACGGCAGCAGTATTGAAGCGCGTGTGTGGAGGTGTCTTTTTCAAAGTGTGTGTTCGGGCAGTCGAGAGGGGCCCACCAACCTTCATTTTTGGGGCCCCGGGGTGCGGCCGCTCACTGTCAGTCTATATGTAACACTTGAGTTGCACTGATATCAATAGTGACGAAACTAAGTAAAACCATTTTTAAACACAGGGTATTGGAAGAATGTGAGAGTGTAATTGAAAGTTGAATTCTCCAGTAATGATGGAGGGCAGGAAAGGTATCGGAGATACAATGAAGAGGAGGGAAGTGGGGATTAAAACGTTCCTGACGACGGTGAAACGGGTTCTGTAGATAATTAGGGGAGGGGGTCTGTTTAAAATACATTTAAGAAAGACCTTTCATTCGAAATGATGAACATCCATAACAATGACAATATATGGATTCAATTGCCCAATAAACTACCCACCCCCAATCACTGCTGTAGATTTATTTAAAATGAAAGTAGAATAAACTTCCTGTTTGATGGGTATGCCACAGTTTCCTATCACGAATGTATGTCTGTGTGTGTGTGTGTGTGTGTGTGTGTGTGTGTGTGTGTGTGTGTGTGTGTGTGTGTGTGTGGCAGCATGCACACAGTATCTATTCACATCGCAGTCTCTCTGAATCCAACTCCTCGCTTCCTTCTCATCACACAGGTAAGGATTTTCATTATTAATTCGATTGGGTTCTGGCCGTGCTTAAATAACGAACCCATCCTGACCGGTACTTCTGAAATGTAGCGAGACATAGTTTGCACTTAATGGTCTCAAACGCTCCCTGACACTGTTCTGACCACTTGACTAAATTTTCTTAGTGAGGTTCACCAGAGGATCGACCACGGTAGCATACTCGGGGATAAAACGGCGGTAATAACCGGCCAATCCTAACAGTGACCTCACCTGGGATTTAGTTTTGGGGACCGCCGCGTCCACCAAAGCCTGGACTTTGGTGGCTACGGGTTTCACCTGTCCGTTTCCCTTAATAAATCCTAAGTACTGAGTTTCAGATTTAGCAAACGCACATTTTTTTAGGTTGGCTGTCAGCCGGGCAGCCCTTAGAGACTGAAGGACGGCTGTAAGGAGGCTATGTGGTCCAGTAGGAGGCTATGTGGTCCAGTGATTAAAGAAAAGGGCTTGTAACCAGGAGGTCCCCTGTTCAAATCCCACCTCAGCCACTGACTCATTGTGTGACCCTGAGCAAGTCGCTTAACCTCCTTGTGCTCCGTCTTTCGGGTGAGACGTAATTGTAAGTGACTCTGCAGCTGATGCATAGTTCACACACCCTAGTCTCTGTAAGTCGCCTTGGATAAAGACGTCTGCTAAATAAACAAATAATAATAACATCAAACAGCGCTCCAGCCATTCCAATGGGGTACTTCTTACAAACTATTAAACACACCGCAACGAGGCTGAAGCAGATCCGTTAAAGGGTCAACATCCAGTTAGTTAAAAAAAAAAAAAAAATCTCAAAAGAACCATATACATATAATGAAGAAGAAGAAGAGTATTTGACCAACTGAAAACTCATTATTTAATAATTAGATATGTATACAGATATATAATGTATAATCCTATATAAATATTATATAATATAAAGTACCAAATGCAGCTCCTATTATATATATATATATATATATATATATAATAGCAACTGCAGTATTTGTGTTTTTGTGGGTTGTAGTAGTATATAAAGGGAGTCTGAGAGAAAAAATGGTGCTTCTTTCATTTGTTTGGTGTGCAAGGTAATCAAACATGCAATCTTCAGGTGTGAAAAGTTATTGCCGTCCCCCCCCAGTTAACTCAACCCAATTAAAGGGATAATTAGGGTCAGCTGTTTGAGTACTTTGGTTAACAACCAGGCCTGATTTGGGCCAGCCCTGCCCAATATAAATCTGACTAACTTTGGCCCTTACCATCAGAGTGAAGTTGTCAGCACACAGGTTCTAGGGGCACATCATGCCACGAACAAAAGAAATTCCTGAAGACCTCCGGAAAAAAGTTGTTGATGCCTATCAGTCTGGAAAGGGTTACAAAGCCATTTCTAAGGCTCTGGGGCTCCACCAAACCACAGTCAGAGCCATATTGTCTAAATGGAGAAAGTTTGGGACAGTAGTGCATCTTCCCAGGAGTGGCCGTCCTGCCAAAATCTCTTCAAGAGCAAGGCGTAAAATCGTCCAGGAAGTCACAAAGAACCCTACAGCAACATCCAGGGTTCATGACTCATTCATGACACCATCAGAAAGACACTGGGCAATGGGATTCATGGGAGATCAGCAAGGCGGAAACCATTGCTCACTAAGAAGAACATGAATGCTCGTCTCAAGTTTGCCAAAAAGCACCTGTGTGATCCTCAGGACTTCTGGAACAATGTTCTATGGACAGATGAGTCAAAAGTGGAACTGGGCCCCGTTATGTCTGGTGAAAACCAAACACTGCATTCCACAGTAAGAACCTCATACCAACGGTCAAGCATGGTGGTGGTAGTGTCATGGTTTGGGGATGCTTTGCTGCATCAGGACCTGGACGCCATGCCATCATTGAAGGAACCATGAATTCTGCTCTGTATCAGAGAATTCTACAGGAGAATGTCAGGCCATCCGTCCGTGAGCTGAAGCTGAAGCGCAGCTGGGTCATGCTTCAAGACAATGATCAGAAACACACAAGCAAGTCTACATCAGAATGGTTGAAGAACAAGAAATTTAAAGTTTTGGAATGGCCTAGGAAAGTCCAGACCTAAACCCCATTGAGATGTTGTGGCAGGACCTGAAACGAGCAGTTCATGCTCAAAAACCCACAAATGTCACTGAGGTGAAGCAGTTCTGCATGGAGGAGTGGGCCAAAATTCCTCCACGGCGCTGTGAGAGACTAATCAATAACTACAGGAAGCGTTTGGTTGCAGTTATTGCTGCTAAAGGTGGTGTAACCAGTTATTGAGTTTAAGGGGGCGATTACTTTTTCACACGGGGGCATTGGGTGTTTGTGGCAAAGTGCCCCCCCCTGTGTATTATATGTTACCTGTTGTGTGTAAATGTTGGTGTATAGTCATCGGTACACGGGATATAAACGGGTCTGTGTTTCACGTGTGATTTAAAAATGTAGATTTGTATTTAGGCACGAGAAGGGCACAAATCACTTCACGTGCTGGTTAAAGTAATAATATGTGAGCACGGGGAATTGCACTTTAATTAATTCACGTGCAGTTGTACCGAGTTTCTATTTCTGGTCTGAGTTCCTCCCTGCAGCCAGCCTGTCACAGTGTTGCATAACTTTCTTTAATAAATAAATGAAATATGTATCAAATGTTTGTGTTATTTGTCCACTGAGGGTCCCTTTTATCTAATTTTAGGCTTTGGTTGAAGATCTGATAACATTCAGTGTCAAAAATATCAGAAAATCAGACAGGGGGCAAGTACTTTTTCACGGCACTGTATATATATACACTACCGTTCAAAAGTTTGGGGTCACTTAGAAATTTCCTTGTTTTCCATGAAAACATACATGAAATGAGTTTGAATAGGAAATATAGCAAAATGAATAGGAAATATAGTCATTGACAAGGTTAGAAATAATGATTTTTAATTGAAATAATAATTGTGTCCTTCAAACTTTGCTTTCGTCAAAGAATCCTCCATTTGCAGCAATTACAGCCTTGCAGACCTTTGGCATTCTAGTTGTCAATTTGTTGAGGTAATCTGAAAAGATTTCACCCCATGCTTCCTGAAGCACCTCCCACAAGTTGGATTGGCTTGATGGGCACTTCTTACGTACCATACGGTCAAGCTGCTCCCACAACAGCTCAATAGGGTTGAGATCCGGTGACTGTGCTGGCCACTCCATTATAGGCAGAATACCAGCTGACTGCTTGTGACAGGTTGGCTAAGTGGGTGGTGTAAAAATGACTGACAACCAGTCCAGGTTCGTTGCACTCGCGCCCGGCTTTATTTTGCCCAATAATTCAAATAATAAAGGACGCCGGGATACACAACAATGTGTAACCCGGCAAACAATAATGAGAACGCCGGGATACACAACAATGTGTAACCCGACAAACAAAAAAGAAAAAGGGTTGCAGTCCCAAACGAAAAACGAAACCAAAAAATCAATAAACTCAACAAAAACACAGTCCGTCTCCCCTCAATCCAAAACGGGACCACCACGGTAAACAGTCCAGCACTTCCGGGTCCGTGCTCCTCCGATGTATTCCCGGAACGTCCCGTTAGTGCTCTATGGACAGACAAAGGGTGAGGGGGTTAGCAGGGATATCCACAAAAACACAATAACACTCCTTTTATTCCTTTTCCCCGTTTATAATTCCCCTCGTTTCTCTCTCTCTCTCTCTCTCTCTCTCTCTCTCTCTCTCTCTCTCTCTCTCTCTCTCTCTCTCTCTCTCTCTCTCTCTCTCTCTCTCTCACACTGTACCTTGCCAGAAGGAACAGAACCCTGGGCCATGCCCCCTTTTGTACGCCCCGTCCCGTCCCCATTGGTCAGCGAGGGCAACCGCCGTCAACCAATGCGTGATTGCCACCTCGCTTCCCGACCGGGTCTGTAACGTTGCGCACCGCGGCTCTGCCTGCTCCTCCTCCCCAGCGTCCTCACCGGGAGGGAGGGAGATCTAAAACAAGAGCTCACTCTCTCTTTGTCACACTGCTTCTTCCCTAAATAGTTCTTGCATAGTTTGGAGCTGTGCTTTGGGTCATTGTCCTGTTGTAGGAGGAAATTGGCTCCAATCATGCGCCGTCCACAGGGTATGGCATGGCGTTGCAAAATGGAGTGATAGCCTTCCTTCTTCAAGATCCCTTTTACCCTGTACAAATCTCCCACTTTACCACCACCAAAGCACCCCCAGACCATCACATTGCCTCCACCATGCTTGACAGATGGCGTCAAGCACTCCTCCAGCATCTTTTCATTTGGTCTGCGTCTCACGAATGTTCTTCTTTGTGATCCGAACACCTCAAACTCAGATTCGTCTGTCCATAACACTTTTTTCCAATCTTCCTCTGTCCAGTGTCTGTGTTCTTTTGCCCATCTTAATCTTTTCTTTTTATTGGCCAGTCTGAGATATGGCTTTTTCTTTGCAACTCTGCCTAGAAGGCCAGCATCCCAGAGTCGCCTCTTCACTGTTGACGTTGAGACTGGTGTTTTGCGGGTACTATTTAATGAAGCTGCCAGTTGAGGACCTGTGAGGCGTCTGTTTCTCAAACTAGATATATATATATATATATATATATATATATATATATATATATAGTTTGAGAAAAAGGAAAACTGCTGTGTACCAAAATGATCAATAAGAAAAAAGAAAAAAGAGAAAAGGATATTTCAGGTACTTAAAAATGTAGAATAATACATTACAAATCAATTATCAGGACATTTTGGACTACAAGTCCTTCATCGGCTGAATACAAAAAAAAACAGTGCTTTAAGAAGTTGATAAAAAAAAAAAAAACAAGTAGTCTTTTAAACAAAATTCCAGAATGTTGATGATGATGATGATGATGATGATGATGATGATGATGATGATGATGATGACCTCAGAATAGAATGTTCATTCCAAATGGCTCCAAAGTGCCTAGTTTGAAAATAAGTTCACATTCCTTTTGTTTCCTAACAGCATTAGTTCCATAGCATTGAACCATCCCACAAATTGTGATGTCTTCTATAGTGTGGTCATTTCTGTTAAAATGTCTGGTGACAGTAAAGGTAGAGGTGTTAATTCGTATACTTCTCATATATATATATATATATATATATATATATATATATATATATATATATATATATATATATATATATATATATATATATATATATTGCATGGCTTAGTTAGATTTAAAAATATATAGATTTGAAGTGTTTTTCCCCGGGGCTGTAGTGATGATAAGCAGCATTAACAGTCTGAGCTACTTATAATACCAAGCTTTAGGTGAAACACATAATCGGTCGAACTAATTATAAATCTCCGGTCAATTTCGTGTATAGGCATGAAATCAATAATAATATATAGAGAGAGATATAGATGTTGCAGCAAAGAGACAAGCAAGATGTCGGAGCTCTTCTTCATAAGGAAGGACCGAAGGCTGCAGCTCAACAGGGCCTGTGTTTAACTAAGAGAAGATGTTTCTGTAATTATACATGATGAAGAATAGAGGGAACGGACTGAATAACTACTGGTGCTAACTGTGTTAGAATGAAATCCTCACAGAACAATACAGATCTACCCTGACGCGACTGTACTGGTTTATATTGAGGCGATAAAACAGGGTTCCAGTATAGAGAGGGGAGGGCTCATTCATACGGCTTTATTTTAAAATGTTGTATTCATACACATGTGTATACACCATAATAATAATAATAATAATAATAATAATAATAATAATAATAATAATAATAATAATAATAATATATTCATGTTTATGATTGAAACAATGTCGTGAATTGACTATCTTAATCTTACATCATGTCTAAAAATTCAAAATACAACCCGAAGAGGTTCTTTGATGACGAACTATTAAAAAAACTAAAAAATTAAAATTAATTTAATGTTGACGTTTTCGGTGATGTATTTTCTTGTTTAACTGTATTTTTTGTTTTTGTTTTAATAAATAAAATAAAAAAATATATACTTATTGGAATATAGGCACAAGTATCGAGAACTCTTTATGTCTATGTGTAATTTTTTCTATATATCTCCCAGTTTTGCACAACATGAAAACTGTTTTTTTTATTAATTAAATACATGTTGATATTGCTCAGCCTGTTCTAGACACCTTATATAAACTGGATTTAAAAATCGGATTTCAATAACGTTCACTCTTCTTGGTTTCCTCACTCTGCAAAGTGTTCGATCTGCAGCAGATTTTTTGTAAGCTTCGTTTTCTATCGTAGACTCGGTGTAAGTTAAGATGATATTCAATATACACATTTATAATTGCGCCTGTTTAATTCTCTTAAACGCCACCATTGGGAAACATATGTATCACATTTGTAATCTATTAGAGTAGCCTACACTATTACCGCCGCAGACACACGTTTTAAGGTTAACACGAAGAGAAAATATATTGACTATGTGAAGAGGGGCCGATTGTCTATTTAGCGGTACCAAGAAATTGAGTGACAAAGAAGAAAGAAAGAAAGAAAGAAAGAAAGAAAGAAAGAAAGAAAGAAAGTGGTGTTGGTACTATTGCTCGCTCCTAGGTTGGGACATTTTTCGACACAAGGTATTTAGTGTCAAAATTACATTTTATACATTTGCAAATAGGTAAGCTTAGGGTAAACCCAGGAATTTCATTAAAAAAAATACAATGAGGCCCAAGAATTTCATTAAAAAAAATACGAGGCCCAAGAATTTCATTAAAAAAAAATACAATGAGGCCCAAGAATTTCATAAAAAAATACAATGAGGCGAATTTCAAATTAACTCCTATTTTTTGAAAAGGTAAAACTCAGAGAGAGAGAGAGAGAGAGAGAGAGAGAGAGAGAGAGAGAGAGAGAGAGTAGTGTTGTTAATGACACCGTAACCGCAGAGCAGGAAGGACTGGGGCTGAACTTGCTCGTTGATAAATGCAAAGTTATAAACATCCGACTCCTACACTCCTTTTTATAAACTGAAAGTGCAGCTTTGTATCATTTTTAGGATTCAGTAAGGCTTCAGTTTCTTATTTTATCTGTTATATTCTAAAAGCGGTTCACAAAATTAAAGTAAGTTATCATAACAATATAGTTAAAGAGACAATTTAAATAACAGGTAGATGGCAGTTAAAAATGCTTCAAAAATGACAAAGTAGCCTGTCCTCAGAGGATGCCAATGGCACTTAATGGTTATCGTGTTGACAACTGCATTCTGTTTCCCTCGTCACATAAAAACAGCGCTCTGAACCGCGGGAGGTGTCTGTGTCAACCTCTAGGGGGCGCGGTGAGCGTCCTAATAATACAGTAATTATAGTACTAATAAAAAACAAATACGTGAGTTAAGACAGCTGCTCTATACCTGATAACTACAGCGAGCTTCAACGAGTAGACTAGGAAATAACACAGCAATAAAATACGAGATGGAGTCGAGATTCCTAAGAGACTCTCCATTGAGGAGGAGTCCTTCAGTTAGAGCTGTTTTCTTGTAAAACTGAGTTTTGGATATTTTTTTGGATATTTTTTTTAAATTATAAAACTAACTGCAGGAGCGCAGGTTTTGACATCCCAATGGAAGTCTACGGGTGAGATTTCTCACACAAAGCAAGGCATGCAAACAGAGATTTTTAAAACCCAGTTTGCTACCAAAATATGTTGTACTGTGTTTTATAACTCTTACAAAACTGCCCACGCGTGCTCTACAGAGCAAATAGAAGGCAGTGCGTGGCGGGGAGATTTAGAAAACGATTTCATCAGCAAGAACCATTTCCAATAAACTGTAAAATGGCAGCTAATGTAAATGACAACATGCAGTCACCACATTTCTAATCGCGACGTGCTTGTTATCATTGAATTGTTTTGTGTTTGAACAGACCTGCTGCTCTATTGTTCTGTGTTTGGAAACGTGTAAGAAATCTGGTCGAAGCTTGTGAAGAATCATATCGTTGGATTGTCCAACATGGGAAACGAGATGAAATCTGTCATGCGCGTTTGGCTAAAAATGTTCATTTTGGGTGAGTATTAACGCTCGCTTCTTTCTTTCTTTCTTTCTTTCTTTCTTTCTTTCTTTCTTTCTTTCTTTCTTTCTTTCCACTTAATATCTTGGTATCCCTGAATAGATAACCGCCTCCTCTCTGCATTTGTTATCTATTATTATTATTATTATTATTATTATTATTATTATTATTATTATTATTATTATTATTATTATTAACACATCTGTAGGGGGTGAGAATCGTGAATTGAAGCGTACTGGAGTGACAGTAACACATTATACTGGCAGCAATACAGAAACCTGCTAAACAATCATCAATAATCAATAAACATAGTATAGCAAAATCTCTCGGAACCCTTTTAAAAGTTTGCCATAGTAAAAGCATAGCAGAGTCTAATAAAGCACAATGACAACCTGATAAAGCATATGTAAGCATTGTAAAGACCAGAAAGTTATGGTAAAGCATATTAAAAAAACATAGCAAACCATGATAAACTAACCCTTATAAAAGTTTCCCATAGTAAAGCACAGAGAGCTATGGTAAAGCACAGGTAAGCATTGTAAAGAACAGAGAGGTCTGGTAAAGCATAGGCAAGCATTGTAAAGCACAGAGAGGTATGGTAAAGTATAGGTAAGCATTGTAAAGCACAGCGAGGTATGGTAAAGCACAGGTAAGCATTGTAAAGAACAGAGAGGTATGGTAAAACACAGGTAAGCATTGTAAAGAACAGAGAGGTATGGTAAAGCATAGGGAAGCATTGTAAAGCACATAGAGGTATGGTAAAGTATAGGCAAGCATTGTAAAGCACAGTGAGGTATGGTAAAGCATAGGCAAGCATTGTAAAGCACAGAGAGGTATGGTAAAGTATAGGTAAGCATTGTAAAGCACAGCGAGGTATGGTAAAGCACAGGTAAGCATTGTAAAGAACAGAGAGGTATGGTAAAGCACAGGTAAGCATTGTAAAGAACAGAGAGGTATGGTAAAGCACAGGTAAGCATTGTAAAGAACAGAGAGGTATGGTAAAGCACAGGTAAGCATTGTAAAGCACAGCGAGGTATGGTAAAGCATAGGGAAGCATTGTAAAGTGCAGAGAGGTATGGTAAAGTATAGGTAAGCATTGTAAAGCACAGAGAGGTCTGGTAAAGCATAGGAAAGCATTGTAAAGCACAGAGAGCTATGGTAAAGCATAGGGAAGCATTGTAAAGCACAGTGAGGTATAGTAAAGCATAGGGAAGCATTGTAAAGCACAGAGAGGTATGGTAAAGTATAGGTAAGCATTGTAAAGCACAGAGAGGTATGGTAAAGTATAGGGAAGCATTGTAAAGCACAGCGAGGTATGGTAAAGCATAGGGAAGCATTGTAAAGCACAGAGAGCTATGGTAAAGTATACGTAAGCATTGTAAAGAACAGATAAGTATTGCGGCCGCGGGAGCAATGACATTCTATATATTTTTTTCTATCAATAGTGAAAAGCAGCGCCGGCGTCAGCTGTAACTGCAGAAAAGTAAAGTGTAGCGAGGGAGTATTGGCAGACTGTCAATCAAAGCAGAAATTCACAAATCAGAGCGAACAGATTGCCTGCCTGTAGGCGGGATGTAGAGCGAGAGCTCTGACAATAGGGCAGTGTTAAGGTCTTGTGATCGCCCTGCTGGCAGATGTAAACAGAATCGGAGCAAGTAGCCAATGAATTTTCAGAATCTTTGCAGAATCTGCGCAGACTTAGCAAAGTCTGCCTCTCGTGAACGCACCCGCTGTGTTCAGTATTAATACAATTACAATATGTCGAATCTGTTACCAAAGAATACGTTTTGCAAAGTATAAAGAACAAAAAAGGCAGCTACAGGAGTTTGAATGCATTTGTACCGCGGGCTCAGCTTTGAGGTGCTGGAATGGTTTTTTTCTTTTGTAGAAACGTTTTCATACTAACCTTTTTACATGATAACATTCATTTAAAAATTCAATTGATGCCTATGAATACGATTTCGTCAAATATTGATTTATTAAAATGTTTGGATGTGCTGCTATTTTATTAATTACTGGCTCGTTCACAGTCGTCTTAAAATAACGCTAGAATATGTTTTTTTTTTGGATTAATAATAGTAATAAAGACAAACGTTTTTTGACTGATTCAAATTTCGCTGCAGATGGATTTATTTTCATAAGTTTTCTTTTGGTTAAATGGCTCAGCTGCGCTCCGATTTTTTTTCTGTTTTTTTTTTGGGGGGGGGGGGAGTGTTGCAAGTTGTATGTACGGAGCAGTTGCGAAAAAATAACTTCTGCAAAGCTCTCGTTTCCTTCTGGATTGTGCGCATGACAGTTCAGCGTGAGAGGTAATGACTGGACGTTTTAGTTACAGTGTTCAGAAATTAGGATTTAAGAGTTATGTTCTTGTGCACGTTGTACTGGTTTTACTCAAACGTGATTTCTGTTCAGGTATTTATGAATGAGAATAATAAGAGACGCACTTTCTTGTTTGAAGAAAAATAACTGCATTTCTAAAATGTTCAATTATACAAAGGTACCTAATTTAAAGGTTTGATGAAGACGCCTGTTTAGTTTTTGCAATTTATTTTATATACTAAAATTAAAGTGTTTAAAAAATATATATTTTCACTCAATGCATAGGCTATTCTATGTGATTTCCATCTTTCACAATATTTATTCAAATGAATAAAGGACAGTTTAGATTAGGTTTATTTATAATGTTACAGGTTTAAACATATAAAATGTTTTTAATTTGACATTTTCCCAAGGAGTGCTAATAGTGGGCCGTAGCGCCTAATGCAGCTGAACGGAGGGCCTCAGGGAACCCCTGTTGTAAAGCATATTTAAAAACATAGCAAACCTGGGTAAACTATGCTATATTAAACATTATAACCATGGGAAAATGACAACGCAAATAAACTGTGGTAAACTTCTTTAAGTAGTAGCCAGGGGGTGTGACTGCAAGGCTGAATTTAACTCAGGATTGCTGACGTCTCCTTAATAAACTAATCAAATCAGATTCAGTCAACTACTGTATTAAAGAGATCTGCTTTTAAATAAAGGCAAATATTTTAAATTAAAGTGTAATGCTTTTAATTAAAGGATAATGTTTTTAATTAAAGGGTAATGTTCTTAATTAAAGGGTAATGCTTTTAATTAAAGGGTAATTTTTTAAATTAAAGGGTAATGTATTTAATTAAAAGGTGCTGCTGTCCCTGTGTATTGGAGTACTCTGGCTTACCCCCAGTGTAAACCACAGTTATCTCACACCAGGACCTCTTGATAAAATGACTGCAGTCAATGAATACGCACTTTAATCCTTGTATAATTCTGTATGCTTTGCAGTATTCTTACAGGCAGCTTCCTGTGAAAACATATACGCATCTGAGAAGAGCGTGGTCACGTTGCCTTGTGACAGGAAACCACAGGCACAAGTAGCATGGAGTTATAAGAAAGATGCTTCTTCTGCATACACCAACATTGTCAAGATTGTAGGAAGAAACACACTGTTTGGTAGGTTACCTTGATAACAGACCACCTCTGCTCGTCTGTGCAGCTTGGAGGGGAGAGGAATTATTTAGTCCCCCATGCTTTACCCCACTACTGAGACTTCTTTCTTTCTTTCTTTCTTTCTTTCTTTCTTTCTTTCTTTCTTTCTTTCTTTCTTTCTTTCTCACTAAACATCTTGGTGCCCTGAATTGATAATCGTCTCCTCTTCAAATACATGCAACACATTTTATTGAGTGAGCGAGCAAGCCGTCCCACAAGTGCAGTAGCACCTGAAATATTCTGCATTCAGAAACAATTAAAGCAGGACCACTTGGGGGGGACACCTGTTCTTTGTTTTACCCCCAAAAAAGTGTTTCTGGAAAAGCGACTGACCAACCAGCCTTGTGCAAGTCTGAGCATGCCTTCCCCAGTGCAGAACCCAGCCTCTGTGCGTTCACTCGCGGCTCCAGTGCTTGTTGCAGGGGGGTGTTCGCAGTGTTTATTGATAACTCTCCTTTTCACATCAACTGTGCCGCTGTCCCGACATTTTTAACCAAACTTCAAAGAAGTCCTGGTTTGCAACGGAGCCAGACAGCACTCCTTGTGTTAATTACGTCTGTCTGCAACTTTAATGAAACTAAACTCTGGAAGACTGTAGTAAACTAACACGTATTGGAAAGGGCAGTGGCTGTGCAACAGTCAGAGGTTGTTTGTTAGTTTATATAGTAATATATAGTGATGCAAGCATTATATTCAAATAATAAAGATGCGTAAAAAAGCATTGTGTAATTTTCAAACTGTTTAATCTCTGTGTTCTGATTCTGATCTTTGGAAATCAGCGGCTATGTAGCACTCTGCTAAATCCAATTCTCTTTCATAAAAACAAATTAAAGGAAATAACACATTTATCCTTTACTCAGACTTGCTGAGTGGATTTGTACGAAACCATGGTTCTATCTTAAATGACAGTATTGTTTTTTGAAACAGGTAAAGATATCTTGTTAGCTAGCAGCTTCCTGAGGACTGGCAGTGCTTGTGAAACTGGCCCCTGGCCACCCGACCCACCAAGGTTTTTATATTTTGTATTTTGTTTTATTTGCTAGGTACCACTCCAATGAAATCAAAATCCAGAATCCTCCCAAGTACATCCCTGCAGATACAGGATGTGGAGACAGACTTCGCTGGTTTTTATCAATGCGAGATCTCTGGTATAAAGAAAGAGTACAAACTATTGGTTGTTTCTGGTAAGCAACATCGAAAATAGTTTTTTTTTGGGGGTGGGGGGATTCATTAGTGTTGCACTGGGCAATGCAGCCTGTGCAACACCAATATGCTTCCCCGCCGCTCTTCAGAAGAGATTCTTAGTAACAGGAAGTACAAAATGACATATTAAAGAGGTTGGAAATGAACTCGTACAACATAAAGCATGAAACTCTGAAAAGTAGTGACATCCACTGTCCAGTAGAGGGAGCCGGCTGATCTAACCCGTGTTGCACATGTCTATCACTAAGAACTAGAACTGAAGAGCAGCTCCTTTAACTGGGCAAAAACATCTTAATACAGACTATATTACAGAAAGCATCTTAATACAGACTATATGAAAGAAAACATCTTAATACAGACTATATTACAGAAAGCATCTTAATACAGACTATATTACAGAAAGCATCTTAATACAGACTATATGAAAGAAAACATCTTAATACAGACTATATTACAGAAAGCATCTTAATACAGACTATATTACAGAAAGCATCTTAATACAGACTATATGAAAGAAAACATCTTAATACAGACTATATTACAGAAAGCACAGTAATTGAGTCACAGTGATAGGAACCACTCTGAATGATGGCAAACATCACTGAAATTGAAGGCAGTGAAAGAATTATTACATCTTATGCTACTTTCTTATTGTTGCAAAAATCAAACTTTACTATGTCGACATGTTTGGTCTGTTTAATTCTAGCACAGTTTCTTCTTGGATATCTATAGTAACAAATAAAGTACACTAAAACTCCCCAGATGATGCAGTCATTTCAGGGGGACCCCAGCTAGCGCTCTTGTGGTTTATGTCACTAGAAACTCTGGATGGAATGACAGCCTTGTTATGTACTTTATTCCTCGTATCTTCCAGTGGTTCCAGAGCACCCCGGCCTCTACCTGCAGTCTTCCTCGTTGAAGCTGGATTGTTTGGTCAGTGGCAGCTCCGATGAGAGGCCAGTGTGGCTCCAGCCTGGCAGTGAAGAAGTGTGGAGTTCAATCAGCACTCTGGAGATTAAAGAGTTAACAATGAGACACAGCGGGACCTGGAGGTGCATGGTGGGGTCCTTTAAGCTGGAGCAGAAAGTGGAGGTGCTGGGTGAGAATCACTGGCTGGCTGGCTGGCTTCCTTCTTTCTTTCTTTCTTTCTTTCTTTCTTTCTTTCTTTCTTTCTTTCTTTCTTTCTTTCTTTCTTTCTGATAAAATAACATCAAAAACACAGATGGATAATTCTGTCATTGAAAATAATCATTATCTACTGCTCAAATGTGAAATGTTAAGAGCTGATGAAGATTTTGTATTTTATATATATATATATTGTTTTAGATTTAAATAACAGACATGCAATTCTGTAATACAAACATATTCTCAAAACCGTTATCATTAATGTATAACTCTGAACCCACAACCCATACACATACCATTAGTGAGAATTATAAGAGGAATATTAGGATAACAAATGTTACATTTTCTAAAAGTCCCTGTAGAAAGCCGACAGTAATATATTTCATACGTCTATTTTTCTAGTTCATTTCTAAATGGTATTTTCGACCTCACTTTGGATCTAGATGAGAAGCTGGTGTGGTTGCTTCCTGGTTCCTAATCACTTCCTGTGTGTCGGTCAGACTCTCTGTAATCTCCCAGGATGCAGCAGTTTATCAGTGGGGTTGTGGTTCAGTGATAATGTTGCCATTTTTATTAAGATGGATTTTATGGTTAGCCCTCATTAAAATTGAGGATAACACTTTACATTAAGTGTCTCTAATTACTGTGTATTTACTTCGTAGTTACTTAGTAAGTACATGTGGACTTACACATAATTACAATGTTATTGTATTGTTATTGCATAGCTACAATGTATTTAATGTGTAAATCTTGTATGATGTAACCCTAACCCTAAAGCCCTGGTCACACCTGGAACGATAACGATAACAATAACGTTAATGATTTTTAAAAATCGTTCCAGTTCAAATGAATGGACGTGGTCACACCACAATGATAACGATAACGATCATTGTAAACGATAACGATAGCTGTTGTTTCGATCGCTCTCAGAACAATATTTTCCTGCTACAACGACAGCGATAAATGTTCCTGGCCAATCAGGGCTGTATTAAATGTGACATCATCACCTACCTGGTGTTATTTATTTATTTGCTCTGGGTCTTATATATGAGGGTGAGTTAGCTGACTGCTGTCATTCTGTTTGCACTGCTGTGTGGTGTGAGGGTCACACAGTCAGGGGAGCACAGGTTTGTGTTCTGGTTGTGCAAAGTTCTGCCGCTCCTGTGGGTTAGGGAGGCAAAACCGGCAGGGACTGTTTCTCCTCGTTGCTCTACAATGAATCCTGCTGGCCAGGCGCCAAGTGAGGGTGGGTGGACGACTGCATGGCTTTTGTCCTCCAGAGGCCGGTAGCTCGCTGACATCCGCTCTCGAGTTGCTGTAGACGAGGAAGCTGGCTTGGTCGTGGGATCGGAGGACGCCCGCTGAACCTTCAGTTCTTCTGAGCAGCTGTGTGGGGAATTGCTGTGGTGAAGGGGAAAAAAAACAATTGACATTCTAAATTGGGGACAAAATCGGGGGTAAATAGGCAAAAAAATAAATAAACAATGATGTAGAATGTAGTGAGTTATCAAGTGACCGAGAAGGCATCCTAATGTAATCACTGATGCCCGCTCTCCTGTGCTTTGTTTAGTCGAGTCCAGCGGAGTTAACGGTGTATGCTGTCTGCACGGTAACGCGTCAGGATTTCGAATGGAATGGAGCAACGCGGAGGGTCAGGCGAGAGACTTGCAGATGCAGCAGGGCGAAAGCAAGACCACACTGACCCTCCCCATGGCCCAGATGAACTCAACAGCGTGGAAATGCAACTTATACCTGGGCAGCAAACTGCAAACCAGCATCGACTACACACCAGGCACAGCAGGCAAGTACAGCACACTCCTGCAGTCAGAGGATAAAGTAAAACCCAGTTCCCATGCACATAACGTGTTCATTGTATACAGGAGTGTGCACATTTATTAGAACACCTCAAGATTTGTAATTTATATCTGTTAAATACCTACCTGCATGAAAACCTCGGAGGGTGAGAATTTCGGTCAGCAATCAGTGATATAGAAACAATTCCGCTGCTCTTTCTAGCAGCACACCCTCTAGTCTGGTGGATATTCAGTTACTCATGGCCAGGCGTGGCAGAGAGGGGCAGCGTCTGTTTAAGCTTCACAGCTTTGCTGTCACGACAGATGAAAATGGACTAGAATTCGTATCCTTAAACTACAATGAAGAAACAAAAAAAATCATAAAGCTTTTAATGAAATAAATAAAGAAAGCCACTGTGTGTATTTATGCCCTGCCCAGTAACCTCCTGTGCCCTGTTTTGAATTTTAAATAATACTCTTAAGATACCCCCTGATGCAGGTTTATTCTTCACCCTCACCAAATGTCCTTATGCCACTTAAATGTTGAAGCTATGTGGTATACAAATGGGAGTAAATCACCTGGCTTCAACGATGCCACGCTGAATGCTGTGCATCTACAGAGAAAGATGGATTAATGTTGATTACTGGCCGTCAATCAGCGTCCAGTTTAAGAAGCTACTGGTTTGCTTCAGCTCAAAACCGAAAGCAGCAGAGTTCAATTCTTTCAGGTTGTACAAGAAGCAATATTTCAGCAGCTTCATCTGCAGCTCCTCTCACAAAACTACAGCCCCCCCCTAGTGGATGTTTCACTCATTGGTCACCTTTTCAATGGAACTTTTTACAATAAATGGAAATGCTGAAAACCTCCAGGTTACTGTTTACAACAAATAGAACCTTGTTTGAGGAACTCATTTTTTTCTACAAAGCCGTTTGTTTAAAAAAAAATAGGAAAAAAAGTTTTTAGGAGCTGGATAATACACTCCAGGGCTTGTGTGGTGTGTTGTTTGTGTAAGCATACAGCTTCGCATTGTGCCTTCAACCCAACTACAGCTGTATGTTAATGCAAAACAACACACACCCTGTCCTGTGTTATCCTTTACATCTTAAACAACTTCTAAAAACTCTCATTCATTTTTAATGAATTTATTTTTAATTAATGACATGTGTGGCCTATTAAAGTGGTCAATTAAATTAGACAATCATTCACTTGCATATATTGATCATTTTCAGTTCCAGTGGTTTGATTTCATATGCACAATAAATCAAAACTACAGAAGCAATGGGATGTTCTAATACATTTGCACACAACTGCAGGTCTCAAATGTGCAGTTTTGAAAGAAGCACATGCTAGAGCCATGTGCATTTGAAAACATGATACCTGGTACTGCTCTAGGTTAAGGGAAAGTCTGTTTGCAAGCCGTGCTTTTTGACTGTCTTGGCCCCACCCCTTCACTAGCTTCTTCCCTGTCAATAGCCAATCAGCTGTCTCCCCTTTTGACTGACATGCTTTCAGCCAGTAACATGCTCAGATCCACAAGACACTGCTGACCCAGGTAGTACAAGTGCAAACAGATAACCAGAGAATAAGTCATAGAAACCGAGAACTTCCTTTAAACTAAAGTAGAACCAGATCTCATGTTTCAAAACGAGAATACATGTGTGGCATGGCATTATAATGTCTAGAAATATTAAAGAAACATATTAAATTCAATGCATTGAAAAGGACTTCCAGTGGAAACGTCTGTCATTGAATTTGTTGGATTTCTTCTAGGATTTCTGAATTCTGCATGAATGGAGTGTTTAATAGTTCTGGATGTGAGTCCACTGTTGTTTGTGTTGTTCTTCTCCCCTCCACTAGATGACAGGAGTAGCAGCAACGTGGGCTGGGTGGCAGCTGTTCTGAAGATGGAGCTGTGGGTTCTGATCTCAATCTGTGTGGGCGGAGTCATCCTGATTGCTCTCGTTGGTGTGGTCATCGGGCTGTTGGTGAGATGGCGCTACCTGAAGGTAAAATGAAGAATAGCAACAAACCTGAATTAAGGAGTGCTGGCTGACCAATTATACACTGTCCCTTGCCTTTAAAATCCACTCTCTTACCTCTTATTAGCTTTATTAATGTTATCACTGGTCCCCTTTAAAGGCATGCTAACTTCTCTTTTTTATTTCTTTTTATTTCCAGAGACTGGCTCAGACCCCGCGGCAGTACTGTCAGTTTCAGAGGTGAGTGAAAAGAACTTCAAATCCGAAGCCCACTCACATGCCCCCCCCGTGGCTATGCTTTCACGAAGACACTAGGGAGCCACATTTTTTAATTTTATTATTATTTATTTCTTAGCAGACACCCTTATCCAGGACGACTTACAATTGTTACAAGATATCACATTATTTTTACATACAATTACATTATTTTTTACACATTATTTTTACATACAATTACCCATTTATACAGTTGGGTTTTTACTGGCGGTAAAAAGGTAAAGTACATTCAGCTCCCATAGGCATTTCTGCCACCTAGTGGTTAGGAAGAACAATGACAGGAGTAAAAAGAGATTCCTCCAGTCTTTAATTAACTCCTATTTTGTTTTAAAGGTAAATCGTCAGTTAATTTTACGAAACTACAATCAAACAGCTAAGTCATATAATCCACTTTCTCTTCAGCATGCTCATGGTGTTTGATTACCCTTTTGTAACATTAAGATTATTTTTTTTTTCCTTTCAAAACATAGGAGCTAATTAAAGAATGGAGGAGATGTTGTGACAATATGTCCCTCATTCTCTAAAGGTGTGTTTTCACAGTCAAAGACATGGGGTCTCACTTGTATTGGCAGCCCTGTTTAATGGCCAAGCACATTCTTCAATGCTGCACCTTTACATGGCTATTTTTGGTTTGTTTTTAGCAAAAGAACAAATAACGGACCTCGCAGAATGAACTCGTACCAGGAGGAAGACAGCAACTATTAAACTTCAAGATTTTAAACATGTGGCTTGTTTTTTACTGTTTGTTTATTTTGTGTCTGCCCTTTATTTTAGTGATTTTAAGAAGCTGAGGTGTTCTAGCAAACCACTGTCTGGTACAATAATGGGTTACAGAGAGCACTCCGTTTGCATGCCTTACTTTCAGGCAGTCTGTCAGACTTGCACTTCCTTGGTCATCCTATTATTAACCAATCAGCTGATTCCTCTAGTGACTGACGTGCTTTGCAGACAGACTTGCTTTGACCCCAAACACACTGCTGAGGTGAAATGGCCAAGGATGTCTTTTACATGTATTTGAAGAGGAGACGATTATCAATTCTGGGACATCAAGATAAAGAAAGAAAGAAAGAAAGAAAAGGGTCTGAGAAGCAGGGTAAAATAGGGGGTGAGCCACACAAATAAAAATAACTTTTTGTTTGGTGGAAATGCATCATTTAACATTTTTGCTTTTGAAAAACACAAATATGCTCCATAGTGTTTTAGCTTGCTATCTGCTCAGTGTAGTGACTATTCTGGAAGATTGTAAATAGCCACAATGTTGTTTTACAGGTGTACATAGCTATGGTCTACTACCCTGAAAAATTCAGAAATAAAATAAAAATGTATTTTTAAATTCAACGAGTTGGGTATAGTCTACTAATTCTGCTACTGGTGAATTACTGCAAGGTAAAACTGGAATATATTTTTAGATGTGATCTTTTTTTTTTATAACAAACAGTTCGCAAACACACACGCTAAACTCAAACCTTAATGACTTCTCTGTGGGTGCTGAAGCTCAAAAAAGAACATTAAAAAGTAAAAGTAGACTGTGTGGTCCAGTGGTTAAAGAAAAGGGCTTATAACCAGGAATCCCCGGTTCAAATCCCACCTCAGCCACTGACTCATTGTGTGACCCTGAGCATGTCACTTAACCTCCTTGTGCTCCGTCTTTCGGGTGAGACATAATTGTAAGTGACTCTGCAGCTGATGCATAGTTCACACACCCTAGTCTCTGTAAGTCGCCTTGGATAAAGGCATCTGCTAAATAAAAGTAAAAAGAAGCCAGCACTCCTGATAGAATAACTTTTTTATTTAAAGAAAAATAATAATTGGAGAAATATGGCAAACGCGTTGCAGGAAACAAGCCTTCAGTGCATACACATACTGAGCGTAGACTCTCTTTTATAAGATTAAGGACAAACGTGTTATTTAAAAAAAAGCATGACAATGCAATACCAATTAAGTTGTTAAAGTGTATTTAGTGAAACCAATTTCCTTAATATAATGACAACAACCTTAAATCACATTTAGTTTAGTTAGTTAGAAGATCTTTATATTTTGTTTTACAGATAAAACATATATTGGATAATTAGACAGAAAATTCAAACCACTTTTACAGAACATCTAATAGGAGAATCATTCCTCAAAAATTAAAACAGTCTCAATAACCATTATTAAAGTGTCAGTAAATATCACACAAATCTATGAGATTACAAAACCAATTCAGAAACGTTTCTGTACATCTGCTTGTAAACATCAAAAATGCAAATAAAATAAATTACAGATACACTGATAAGAACAATTCTTAATTCATACCAAATGGTGCCTCAGTTTTAAGTGTGTGAATCCAATAAGCTTCTCTGTAGCGATAATTTCGATCGATCTCCACCCCTTCTAGGATTTCAATGCCCAGAAATCTGAGAGAGCAAACTTCATGATTGTGTTCATTAAAGAGTCTTGCAACAGGTGAAAAAAAACATCCTCAATATATCTTAGCCAATTAGAGATAGAAGATTTAAATGGGTTATCATTATAGACATGATCCAATTCTAACCTTCCCATAAAAAACTGGCATAGTTGGGAGCCATCATGGAAACCACACAGCTGAACCTTGAATCTGTAAGCAATAATGATTCTCAAAAAGAAAATAGTTTTTCTCAAGAACAATGGCAGCCAACTGTGTCAAAAAATAATTGGGTAAATTATCCTGTTCTTGAGCGGCCAAAAAATGATTCATAGCCGACAAACCCAAATCATGTGGAATATTCGTCTATAGACTAGACACATCCAAAGTACATCAAATATCAATATTAGAAACCCCCACACTTTTAACGCTATTCAGTAAATGAGTGGTGTCTCTGATCAGATGAGTAGTGTCTCTGATATAAGAAGGCAATTGTTGTACAAAAGGTTTAATAAAATAATCAACAAATTGGGAAATTGGTTCAATAAGAGAATCGTTTCCAGGTACGATAAGTTGACCAGGTGGATTAACCATATCTTTATGTATTTTTGGTAATGTATAAAAACAGCTTGCTTTGGTTGAAGTTGTAGTAAAAAATCAAATTCATTTTAATTTAACTAATTATTTTTCTTACCATCCTCTAGAACCTCCAAAATCTCGTTTGAAAATCTAACAGTGGGATCAGTTTGTTATGGTAAATAAAATGCAGTGGCACTAGTTGTTTAAGAATTTCATTCTGATAATATTGAACATCTCGCACAACAATCGCCCCTCCCTTATCAGCAGGTTTAAGGACAATGGCAGAATCATTCATTAAATCATAAAGTGCTTGTTGCTCTGATGCAGAAAGGTTAGAATACATTTTTAAACGTGAACAAAACAAAAAATTTGTATCTCTTTCCACAAAACGACAAACAAGTATCTAGTGTGGAGCTGAGAGCACTAAGTGGCACAAAACTATTTTTAGGTTTAAAAATTTTTCATTCTTGTGAAGTTACATATGTATAAGATTTCTGAGCAAAGAAAGATTTAAGTCTGATAAAAAAAAACCTAAATAGATCTAATCTCGTTGAAAATGAAGCAGCAGATTTAGATGGAACAATAGATCAGCCTTTACTAAGTACAGATTCTTGATCATGGGAAAGATTAGTACCTGATAAATTAGCAATCAGTGTTAAAGTCCTCCTTGCTCTTAGTCTTCCTCTTTGATCTCCTCTTTATATAACTGTACAAATTAAGTACATTAAATACTTTTGGTACATTAAATGTAAGATTTATGTCCATAGACACAGATATTAGAAGTTAATATCTATCTATCTATCTATCTATCTATCTATCTATCTATCTATCTATCTATTTTCTGTGATTTCTGGATGTTCTGAAGTGTTCATACAGAACCATACTTATTCTTTGTTTACTTGTTATGTGCTTATACCACTTCTTATCAAAACACCCTGTAACTCCTTCTATAAGATTAATTAGCCATCATCCCCTAGTCCACCTCTCCAACATCTCCATAATATGCAAGGTGAACTTTTTAACTGATGTTATTCTCTTTTGGTACCAGGGAGTTCCTGAACACAGCATGCAAGTAAATACAGTGCAAGTATATGAAGAATACATATAGAAATATGTGTTTAATATATAACACCTACTTTGGTTTAATTATTCCAATCCTGGGTTAAAAATATATTTCCCTTTTAACATCAAAAGACATCCTCCTTAGTAAGATGGCTTCATTACAGGTATAGATGTGGTTTAACAATTAATTAAAACATATTGGATAGGGGCTGGTAGAAGGTTCATAGCAAACTTCTAAGCCTGCAATTATATATCCAATTATTCTCACTTAAATCAGTCTATCAGGAACATAGTCAAAATATAACAGTCCTATTTTAGCCATTCAGTGCTTTAAACTAAACGTGACCTCTCTGTTTTCTACAAAAATCCTGTTCAGACAAGTTCCGAACCACCTGCTTCTCTGTCGAGGTCATCCATCATTAATAGAAGAGTCTTCTGTAAGCATTTTCTCAGACGCATGGCATAACATGGTCCTATGCTATGGCTCCCTGTAGCAGGGCGGTAGAAAGCCCTGCACATGAAAAGTGGGCAGGGCAAAGCCATGCTGTTTAAATATATTGTTTATTAATTTTTAGAACGGGGTACCCCTCCGCCCCTGGGCAATTTATTATTTTGTATTTGTTTTGTTGTTATTATTATTGTTGTATTATCGTTATGGTTTGTATTTATGACGGTGAAGTGCCATGTTATTGTTTTGTTTTTATTTTAAATGTGTTCTGGCAGAGGCGAGGGTGGGTGCTCGTCCTCTGCCAGGAATAATTAATAAACTGATTTTGATAAAAATGTTATTTTATTTTCTCAAAATGATGTTACAAAAACCCATAGGTCTTAACCGACTCAGCTGTCCTTGAAGTAATTATTTTCTTCAAACTTATAACATTTCGTTGCTTACCATAGCATACCCCATTAGCTGCTTCCACTGTACCTGTACCTAAGGAGTTAAAGTGGCTCCCAGCTGGCTTGCTCATCAGTGTAACCATGGTTTCCAAGCAAGTTTCACTCCCTCTTCCAGTTCTGGTGACAGACTTGCAAAAGTTAGTACATATACATTTAAAACACCGTCCAAACTCCTTATCTCTTGCATTTGGCAAAATGCCCAGAACACATCAAAACTGAATTTAAGAAAGTGTTAAAAGAAAAAAATATTCATTGTACTCTCCCCTTTTCTTTCTTTCTTTTTTTGTATAGTTTTGCAATACAGAAGCTGCCTGCTGTATTTCAAGAGGAAGCTGCATATTAACACACTTTTTCAATAACAGTCATAAGCATTTTGTACCTTCCAAACTGCTCTCTTAAATCCTTATTATTTTTCTTCACATGGTTTTCCTTTACTTGTCAAGTCAAGATAATAATTCTGTTACATTCCTTTTACAAAAGCAAAACATAACTTTCAGTTTTACTTCAACGATAGCCAAATGTAACCGTTAAAATAACCACATCTATAATAATAAAGTTTCTAGTTACATTACTGTTCAAATGTATTATTACTAGCTTGTATTTTAAAAGTTGTATTTATTTTTTCCCAATTCATGTAATAAAATAAAACCATGTCAGGCTTTACTTATAAGCATTACAGAATTACCAGTAAACTGCAATAAAATATATTTTAAATTGTTATTAACGGAATTTCATTTATTTAATATATACTCTAGAGTTAAATAGTGTAATGCATACTTTCTTTCCCTAATATTATTTTAGCCAAATTAATAACATGTCTTTGATTTTTCATGTAATCTATAATCCAAATATTAATTTGTGATTCTTAAAAGTCACTTCATTCATGAATTTTTTTTTAATATAATATTTCAGGGTACAATTCTTAATCTGTTCCATTTGCACAGTCACCTTTTCAAACAGAAGTCTCTCTCACTTACCTCTGCCTGCCTGCATGTAACACTTCAATAAAGTGCTGGCAGTGCACATGCTCTGTAGGTCTCTGTGGTTTCAGCATGCAGTTCTGGGCACCAGTATTCTCTTAGCTGATATAGGATCCCCTTAATACACTGTGTAGTGCTCCTATTTCTTGGTGAGCTTACATCAGAATAGTCCTCCTGCTTAAAGTATGAGGGACTAGTCTCTTGCTTGTTTTAAACAGGCTGTACAGTACTACCTGCTCCAACTGGTATTTGTCTACATCTGTCAGAATTTCAAATAGCAATTGGCTGTCAGAAATGCAAATTAAACACTCTAGCAGTTACTGCCTGAAAGGTTACATTTTAGTTTCCCAGTGCTGCTCCTTGTTCTAATTCATCAGCGCAATTGTTACCTACAATTGTAACCTCCTTCCCCCTCCAGTGACCTGCTGCATGCTGAACACTGATTCTGTTACCCCTCAGCTGTTCAATCTCTTTGCATTGATTGGCGTGTGCTATAGGTCTGCCTCTGTGGTCAGAGTAACCATTCCCTTTCCAGACTTGAGAGTATATATTGTATGCTTGGTCGCAATAGCTGGAGTCTGTCACTAGTAGCACGGTCTCACTGGGCGTCCCCAGATTTTGAGCCAGTTGAAGTCCCTTCAAGAGGGCTTTTGCTTCTGCTATCTGAGCAGATCGACCTGACACCACTTCAGAGTGATGTTGAGTTTCTTCATAAATTCCATTATTATTTTTCCAAGTGAGATTCCTGTACCGCATACTGGGTTGCCATTTCTAGCAGGAACCATCGGAAAATATCAGCCAGTCAGGTATAAATATCGGTTATCCTGCTGTTGTGTTGCTGTTGTGTTTCGTTCCTCTCATTCTTCAGATGGGGGAAGATTTTGGAATTTATTTCTGAGATTAGAGGCTATCCCAGTGACGGTGGTAAAGACTATTTTTTGGATCAGCTAGCAAAGTAATCCATCAATCCCACATTAGTTGCAGCGCTTACCAGTGATCTTCTGTTCTGTGTTATCTTAGGTCTGGTCCCTATGTGTGCCTGCTCTCTGGGCTCTCCCTGCCTCAGATTATACCTGTGAGTTGGAGGATCCTGTGAGCTCCCTCTCTCCTTGCTGGTTACCCCTTCTCTGGGTGGACTGAACATTCCCTACTTGCAGCTGCTTCAGCTGACTTACTCCTTTGCTTACTTAGCTTCTTTTTCTTTCTTTCTTTGGACCTATTTAAAAAGATTACAGCTCTTTTAAGGGGTCCCTCCCTTTATATTTGTAATCGTTTAAATTTCTGATTCAGAGGTAGAATACTGAAGCTCCTCCTTTCTCTCCTGACTAACATTTTACAGGCTTCTCCCAGCCTGTGTCTCCCTCTCTTAGGGCAATCTCCTGGAAAGCCCCCTCAAGTAATGAGTCCTCACTATCACTCATTATAATATATCCTATTTAACTACCCTGTCTAATACTGCAAGATAATCTACCCAAGATGTGAGTAACCGATTCTTCTAACTCCTGTTTTTTCTTAATGAGCTCATCTATTGTAGGCTCTCTTTCTGCTATAAAGTAGTCCTGTCATTACTATTTACAACAGCATGTTCAATGTCCTCTTTATTTTGCTAGACTTTAGTTTACCAGAAAGTTTTGTGCACAAAGTAAGATTACCGCATCAAAATTTAAAATTAAAATTGAATACAGATTTTGGTCGATTTAATAAAAGTGAGCTTCTTGATTATTAAAAGTCATCTGGATACGTTGCAAGCCCGGTGCACGAACAATCCACATATAAAAAGAGCATGTGTGAATCTGACAAAGCAGGGATGAAGAAATTCCAACTAATGGCCCTCAGATCATTACTGACTGATTCCAGTTCACCAGTTACTACACAGAACACCATCAACACCATGAATGGTATTTAATGAAGCTCCTTTGAAGTCCCAGGCCCATTCACTAGTTGAAACTGAAGAAACAAATACCCCAGTTTCAAGGATTGCTGATTGCCCAAGGTAACAAACCATGCTTTAGTCATGTGCTTCATGTACAGCTTCCTTGATCCAGTTATGCCGCAGTTCTATGACAGAAAACATGCATTTTTTACATTTGTTTTTACAATTGTGAATTTAGCTGCAAGTACATCACAACAGGTCATGAAGTCTTTCTTATATAGCAGCAGATTTGCAGTTCAGGCTGTGAAACCGGTGCCATAATACCTGGACTAACATAGATGTATTTTCCAGAGAATGGCTAGCAACTTTATTTGATGATGAAGAGATTGATGGAAGCTTTGAGGAGTCCATACCCTGATGTCCACTGGGTGGTGCAACACTGCCCCATGAACGGTAAAATAGCATATGAGTTTTATAATTCCCAGCTTTTCTTATAATAAATACATCCAAATCTAAAAAGGGGAAGCATTGTAGTTTGTAACTGTAAAGCATTTCAAATTAATAACTCCCCTTTTTTGCTATGTATCTCCTTTTATAGTTGTTTAGATTGATGTCCAAAGGGATGTGTTATAATGGGTTAATCTTTATTTTCTATGTCAGATATTTGTTTGATATTTAAATTTAGAGTAAGTAATAATGCAAGTAGTTTTAAGTGTTTCTGACTACATACAATAATTTATATTTTAATATTTTCTATTCTTCCACCAGAGAAGTTGGCTGCACAGATTGATCCAGAGACTGGATCACTATTCTTTATCAGTAGGAATCATCTGTGGGAAGGAGCGAAACGTGGCTTTCAGAGGAAATCTTGTTTGCCTTGTAAAAGGCTTTCTGTAAAATTCATGGATGACAAAGGAAGCAGTGGATCTGGGAGGACCGGGGAGAGAGTTTCTAACAATGCTCATGGAGACCTTGCACCAATCAGCGATGGGTTCAGATGACTATTTTTATGTTGGGGTGGCCATTGCATTATCACTGAAGGACCTGGCCCCCACTTCTTGTCATCAGGAGTTTCCAGGCCCTTTCAAGTCCACATGTGTGACAGTCCAAGAGATCCTTGACATGGACATCAGGAACAATCTGGAAAAGGTAAATAATTGCCAATTGTTGTTTTCTCAGAAATATTGTATATATTTGTTACATAGTTTCCTAATCTGATTCATGCATGTATCCAGTGATTACAACAACTATTTGCATTATATGGCACAGGTTGCCTGATATATACTAAATAAAGTAGCTTTTTCTTTGCAACATTGAAATGTAATATTAAAGATTAGAAAGAACTGTAACACTGCCTAAATAATTGTTGTAGTTGCTGTATTAAAATCACAATATGCCTTACAGTTTTCACTTTTCACAGCTACTAACTTACAGGGAAGAATATTCGAATGCCGAAAAAATATTTGAACCGATCCAAACTGCAGCTGGCAGGAACACACAGAGTTATCCGTGATGTTGATAATTATCCTCTGGTACATTTGTGGCAGAACACGGCCAGCATTTAAGAAGTAGGCTCATTCAAAATTGCTACTAAATGTCAAAAACGAAATGGATTTTCTTTCTTGTAAACTCAAAAATAACAAATACATTATATAATCCTGCAAAATTGTGTTATATTAAGATGCATATTAACAAAATCAGGACTAATACCTGTGTTATTACAACTGAATCTCATTACAGGCAAAATGCCTTTTTTATTTTAAAGTGCCCAATTACCACATGCCCAGTTTAAAAAGCCCTGTGGTGATCTTGTGGGATTGAAGCTGCCTAGCCTATGGTCTTTTTCCCCAGGGGCCATTTTCATCTTTAGGTCATTCAGTACCTACACTGACAGTCTTCAACAATGTGGCCAAAATGAAATTGCTCATTACTTTAATATTATTATATATTGTTTATTCACCAATGTATTATTATTATTTGTTTATTTAGCAGATGCCTTTATCCAACACAACTTACAGAGACTAGGGTGTGTGAACTATGCATCAGCTGCAGAGTCACTTACAATTATGTCTCACCTGAAAGACGGAGCACAAGGAGGTTAAGTGACTTACTCAGGGTCACACAATGAGTCAGTGGCTGAGGGGGGATTTGAACCAGGGACCTTCTGGTTACAAGCCCTTTTCTTTAACCACTGGACCACACAGCCTCCTCATGAATCTTTTACTAGAACAGTACAGGACAAAACATCTCACACCTGAATATGTTAACAAAATGGAAATAATTCTCACTGTGTATTGGTGTCTACAGCTATGGTCAAAGTTTTTGCATCACCCTATAGAATGAACTCATTCAGCTTCAAAAGTTGAATGAAACCTGTTGAATAATGTTATATTAACATATTGAATTACATACCGCTTTGTAGTTTTCCACATACTTAATGAAACACTGACAAATTTAAAAATATTCTAACAGTAGACTTTTGCAATATAATTTTTTTAGTTTCTTTGACTGCATGATGAATAAAATGTCTAAAGTATGCTCATATTTACCCTAAAATTCTAGGAAATGCAAAACTTTTGGCCACAGCTGTACATGTTTTCTAAATCCAATTGGTCCATTCATCTGATGAGGTTGCCAATGTGTTGAATTCTGTTACAGTCCCATTTATAATGCATTGCCTTCCACTGAATTTGTTGCATAGTTTCTGTAATACTCGGTACTGAATGCTATGACCAAGTATCCCAATGCATTCAAGTTGGTCATGTGATACACAGAAGCCACCCTTGCAGCCCAGACACTTGATGATGTCTTCCACCCCATTCTACACCCATTGGGCTCCAATAAACGGCTAACAGAAAATCTTGTACTGTCTCACTGGAAAGACTTTCTTCAAGAACTTGAAGGTGATTAAATGTAACAGTGTACAGTTCACTGGAACAAAACGACATGCTTTTTTGTAATTAGATTACTTTTCTAACTTGAAGATAAGGGCTGTAAAAATCACAGTTTAATTTCTAAGCCTTTCGCGCCGCTGTGCACTACTGTCTTGGGAGGTATTTGGGTTAGGTTGGTGTTGGTCACATATAAACTTATGATACAGTAATACTACACATTTTAGATCATTTTAATGTTTTATTAATTTCAGGGGAACCATCAGATGTCTGCTGTTCTTCATTACTGGCTGCAAGAGAATGCCTCCACTTGGGTTCAGACCAGAACCGACTGTTGATTTTCTACAAGATGCAGAGGAAGATGGCAAAAAAACTGACATTTCCAAAAGCAAATACATGCACCTGTACAGTGTGCTTGCAAACAACACGCAAAACCTTTGAGGACTTCAGTGCATCAGTGACATGCTGTTCTAACTGCCAGGGCTTTGGTTTTGTATAGGCATGTAAAGACTTCAGAAATTATAGATTCATGTTTGACAGTAAGGTACACTGCGCTTTTTACATTTTGAGTAAAGATAAAAAGCTACACTATAGATATGCATACGTTTTTGTAATTGTTTAATAATCATAATACATAATTGAATGTATATGATGTTTAATGTTTGTTGCAATATTTTTGAAAATACATAATTGCCATAATCAAGAAAATGTAGGGGGTTCATTCCTGTCACTGATTTAGCAAAGCAGATGAAACAGCCTTCAGTAATTAGAATGGAAAATGTTAGAAATAGACAGAGCCGTGCACAAGGTTTTTATTTTATTTAAATTTTTTAAAGAATGTGTGTATAACACATATCCCACATGGTTCATCACATACTCCAAAACAAATAAATAATGATTAATACCACTGTTACCATCATCTGATAATGGATCACAAAGACAGTAGCTCCCTACAATTGTCAGCACTCATTTGCACTCTGTTATGTGGAAGATGAATGTATATGTCAGCCTCATTAGCTGTAATTGGGCCTGCATGGTCAATTCCATAATTATCTATGCCACCCAGAAGATCCTGTGAATTTACTGTAGTAAGATCTGAAAGCATTCCAGAATGCCACAAAGCTAAAGGAGACATTGCCTGAACAGCACTAAGACTGACTGAACAGCACTAAGACTGACTGAACAGCACTAAGACTGACTGAACAGCACTAAGACAGTGATAATTCCACTCTGAAACCACTCTGTTCACTTCACCCCAAAAACGTTCTATTCTCTGATTGTGGACATTTCTGCCTGCAATAAAACCTCCTCTGTTTACAGTACCACACCTCATAATCATGTATCGAGCAACATCTGTTTTTTCACTGCCTCCATCACCTCTAACTCCTCCATACCTGATACACCCGCTTCAAAAAAAAATCAGAACAGTGGCTGTACAATTGTTTGTGCAGCATTTCAGGTATATTGTGCCTCGTTTCCAGTGGAGTGATGTCGACATACAAAAACAGCTAACGGGTGCGGTAAGAAATATCCGAGTATATGAAAAAATAGTCAGTGTTCTTGCCGAGCATGGATTTCACAGAACTCCGGTGCAGTGCTGTGAGAAGATTAAAAAAAAAAAAAAACTAAGTACAAAAAAATGAAAGACAGTAACAACCGGAACGGGAACAGCCAAAAATCCTTCCTGTTAAGGAACGGGGGCTGGGAAATGAGGCATTATAGTCCTTCTGTAACCGTCAATGCATCAAACACAAATCTCCACAAAATAAGTTTATGATTTGAACTGATGTGCCTGAAATGGCAATTAAAAAGATGCAAAGTTTAAGTATTAGCTTTCTATGGTGATGAAAGAGAAGTCGAAGTAAAAAGTAAAACACATCAGATTCCACATACTTCTTTATATTTATATATATGCTCTGAGCACACTCTTAAACTCAGGGGAGACGCTTAAGGAGGACAGAGATGTTGTAAACTCCTTTAAGTGGATTGTTCTTGCACTAGGCATACAATATGTTCAAACAACTTTTTAATTTCATTTAATAATCAAGAAAATCACACAGACTAATTTAATTTGAAGTTTTAATGAATCAGAGCAGTATTAGTGCTCCTTCGGTTTATTAAATGCTTAATAATGGATCGAGTGGTTGCAGGCTACTTTGGATCCCTGCTAATAGGCATTCTGGGCGTTTCCAGTGCCTTTACAGGTTTAACAGCATTAATACTTCAATACAGTAATACAATATGGTTATAATATGCTTAGCCCTTAGGCTAGCTATGCAAAAAGCTAAAACGCCCACCACTAAATCCTAAAACATACATCACTCCCCAAAGCTAAAATATAATTCCTATACCTTATAGCAATGCATAAGAGATATAAATTCAAAATTGTTCTTACCTTCCACTATAAAATACAACATAAAAACAAGAGCAAGCAGCTTTTCAGAGATCCTCAGAGCATGGACCACGCAACATGTAGTTAGCAAGTCGCGTGATACTTGACTGGGGTTTTACCTCGGCTTTTATATAACATTTCCTCAATTTAATACATCAGAAGTCCTAATTAAATCTAATTATTTGGTGTATTTTACAACCCTTATCTTTTAAGTGAACAATATATTTAAAAAGTATTGGTGACTCCTTTTCTAAAATTAATTGGACATGATCTCATGTTCCTCATGTTCCACCTACAATATAATTATATATATGACTATATAGAGAATACATATAGAGAGATGTTTTTTTTTTAATATACACCCACTCTGTTTAATCATTCAAGCCTGGGTTTAAAATATATTTCCCTCAATAGGTTGGATTTGCTTCATGTATGGATGTGTTTTAACAAAATATTAGACAAAGACTGTCAGGGTTTATCACTGAGCCTTTGAATAAAACCACTAAGCATACAGTGGCCAGTCCAGTTATTTTAATTAAAATTCAGGTTATAATGAACATGTTAAATATAATAGTCTCTATAATATATTAACTGTACCATGCTTGGACTAAGCCTGACCTCTCTCTGTTTCTAAAAAATCCCCTGTGCAAGCAGGTTTCAGACAGCCTGTTTACCTGCCAAGGCTAGTTTTTTAATTAATATGAAACTGTAAGCGTGTTTCCAAATTCATCGCATGAAGTCATCGGATTCAAGAGAGCCTCGGACCGGTATCTTTTCAGATAAGCAAAAAGCTTCAATCCTATATTTTATAACTAAGCTCTCATTATTTTCTAAATATAATGAGGAACATACTCCTGTCTTTCTTAAAGCACCTTCCATTGGTTATCATTCAAGGTTGATACACAGCAAATACCAATCCCGCTTTGAAGAGCCAAAACCAAATCCTTATCTCTGAAAGTCTAATGCACTTCTACTCTGTGTCTGAGACAGACTTTTAATTCTTTCACTTGTAAATTCCACAGTTTCCCTGTAAATAAATACCTCTGTTTATTACTGCAGGAAAACTCAAATAGGTGCAACAATGTGGTTTTTTTTAGATTTAAACATTGTTCTGTCTAGAAAGGATTACTTTTCTTTTTGTTAATTTGCAATACCTAGCCTCTGTGTTTAGTCCCCCGAAAACTATGACTTCATTATCAAGCTAATTAAACCAGATGCCTACTTCTGCCAAGGTTAACACAGGCTTCTGCCAAGGTTAACACAGGCTTCTGCCAAGGTTAACACAGGATTCTGCCAAGGTTAACACAGGATTCTGCCAAGGTTAACACAGGCTTCTGCCAAGGTTAACACAGGCTTCTGCCAAGGTTAACACAGGCTTCTGCCAAGGTTAACACAGGCTTCTGCCAAGGTTAACACAGGCTTCTGCCAAGGTTAACACAGGCTTCTGCCAAGGTTAACACAGGATTCTGCCAAGGTTAACACAGGATTCTGCCAAGGTTAACACAGGCTTCTGCCAAGGTTAACACAGGCTTCTGCCAAGGTTAACACAGGCTTCTGCCAAGGTTAACACAGGCTTCTGCCAAGGTTAACACTGGCTTCTGCCAAGGTTAACACTGGCTTCTGCCAAGGTTAACACTGGCTTCTGCCAAGGTTAACACTGGCTTCTGCCAAGGTTAACACTGGCTTCTGCCAAGGTTAACACAGGCTTCTGCCAAGGTTAACATAGGATTCTGCCAAGGTTAACATTGGCTTCTGCCAAGGTTAACACTGGCTTCTGCCAAGGTTAACACAGGATTCTGCCAAGGTTAACACAGGCGTCTGCCAAGGTTAACACTGGCTTCTGCCAAGGTTAACACTGGCTTCTGCCAAGGTTAACACAGGATTCTGCCAAGGTTAACACAGGCTTCTGCCAAGGTTAACGCAGGATTTTGCAGTCTCTTTTATAAATTGTAATTGTATTTTACTTCATTGATATACACAGAAGGCAAGAGGTTGATTTTTTAATTAGGCACCTTCTTGGCAGCAAATGCAACCTTGAATATTAAAAGTTAGGACTGCTATACTTTGATACAGACTAACATCCTCATGCATTTACTAAAGTTATTATATGAAGTTTCTTATTTTAAAATCTCACAGTTTTCTATGTATTTAAATACTTGCGTTTATGGTCTTGCTATAGTAGAACCACAAACCTATTTTAGTTCAATTGTTTCTGGCATAGTAGCTGTGCTCCATAGAGTTTGCCATTCTGTTCTCGCTGCATCAGAATGTCTGAGGCTCTGAGTCTAATTAAAAAAGATGCTTTTGCCTGATAAGGGAGGTTTGGAACTTTCAGCAGGTCAGCCTGACCTTTTGATAAAAGGAGCTCTCTTTTTCAGACCTTACACAGATTCACGAATAATGTGTTTCTACTGTTATACTAGAATAAACAGGAATATGGAATCCTACAATATTTTCATAGACTAATACAGAGTACATTATATTTTTTCTGGAATAGTGTGTTTTAACAATTTGTTTAATAGTTCTGCTGACTTTATATTCTTTTAAAATACATTACAGTCATTACAATATTTGTTGCAGTTTCACAAATGTTCAGTTTGTATCCCAAAGATCAGCCTGCTTCCAGTAGCTGTGACAGTCTTGGGTCAGTTTCTGCTCTCAGTGAGTCTGTCAAAGCCACCACAGGTGTGTCTTTAAAAGACTGATACCTGCAAAAAATGTAAATCTTGTTAGCAGAGTTTCTATCTCTACATTCTCATTCCCATCATCAGTGGGAAGACTTCAAATAAATGAAGCTGTTTCTATCAAAGAGCCATGCATCTCTACCACATACACCTTTCACTCAAAAAATGTGCTTGCACCTTGTACAAGAGAGGAATAACAGAACAACGTAATACAAATGAAAGGCTTAGTTTCAAAGAAAGACATTTTAAATACTGGGTCACATTCCTGTTGTTCCCCACAGACCATGTTTTGCATTATTAGCTGAGCTTCAAACCATTCATATTCAAAACTGATGCATTTACAAATTATACAATTTTCTGCTACTGTGCGGTCTACAAAAGCACATTGATGCCTTGACATTACAGTTAGTATGTAGAATTATTGCATACTGAAGTACA
The DNA here is from genome assembly GCA_030684275.1 of Acipenser oxyrinchus oxyrinchus. Classification (NCBI taxonomy): domain Eukaryota; kingdom Metazoa; phylum Chordata; class Actinopteri; order Acipenseriformes; family Acipenseridae; genus Acipenser; species Acipenser oxyrinchus. The sequence continues at coordinate 18,447,630 of CM060261.1, read as the reverse complement.
TAAAAAGCAGTCAACTTGAATCACTCCCTTTGTTCTTTTCAAAATATGAGGAAACAGATTGATCATACATAAGTAATGCCAGAGATAATAGATAATGTTTGCTTCAAAAATAAAATCTTTGATGAACAATTCTATCTCCACAAATGAATTTTACCTTGAACACAGGTTCCTCCTGCATGTGGTGTTTCTCCCAAGATGTCTCTTATAATATTATCCAGTTCACTATTAGAAATGTTGGCAACATTTTCTCTTGTCATTCCATATTACTGTCGTCTACAAAAAAGACTCCGCTCACTAATGCAGAGGCATGCTGCAATGGAACACCATTACATTCCTGTGGTTTTGACAGACTCACTGAGAGCAGAAACTGACCCAAGACTGTCACAGCTACTGGAAGCAGGCTGATCTCTGGGATACAAATTGAACATTTGTGAAACTGCAACAATTGTTAAGATATTGTAATAACTGTACTGTGTTTTAAAGAATATAAAGCCAGCAGAAATACTAAACACATTGTTAAAACACACTGTTCAGAAAAAATGTTATAATGTACTCTGTATTTATCTGTGAGAATATTGTAGGATTCTATATTCCTGTGTATTCTAGTATAATAGTAGAAATTATTATTATAGAAATCATTGTAAGTCTGAGTAAAGAAGGATCTGGGTGGACCAGAAATACCTTTGAAATGAGCTAAACTCTCATTAACTGAAAGCTACCGGTGCCAAAAGGCTTATAGCCTTGAGAGAAAAGGCAGAAGCGAGCATTTCATTAGTTAAATTAGAAAAGTTGTCTACAGTGTAAGTTCTTATCAGGAAGGTAGTGACTTTAATTGGGGTGCTGTTTGTGAGCCAAAAACTCTGAGGTTTTGTATTACAAAAGAAAAAGCAACTGTTGGAAAGAATTACATTTAAAACTAAAAATAAGTGTTGCATTTATTTAAGTTTTACTGTGATAGAAAGCAAGTATTTATTACAGGGAAACTGTTTAAAAGTGAAACAATGTAATACAAAGCTGTAACCTAGTTTATGAACTTCAGCACATGCATAAAGATACAAGCTTTTTGTAAGTAGGCTCTGTATGCCTGAATAAAACATTTAAATATGGTTTGCTGGTCAGTTGCATTTCCCATTCAGACATTATGTATAAACTGTTATATTTTACTAACAAAAAGAATTGCATGAGCAAGGCAACTGGACACTAACAGATGGAAAAATTAATTTTGGCACCCAGAGTGGGATTTGCTGGTCAACCTGTCCTCAGTTCAAGGTTTTTGCTATGTATAAACCTTTCAATTAACTAATGAGAAGTACAAGAAAAAAAAAATGTTAGTGTTCATCACCTCATTGTGTTATAAAAGTAATGAGAGCTTGGTAGTTTCTTGAAATTGAGATATGGACCTCTTATCTGTATCATACCGGTCCGAGCCGTCTCTTGAATCTGGCCAAAACATGACTTCATGCGGTGAATTTGGAAAAATGCTGACAGTAGAGTTTCATATTAATTAAAACTAGCCTTGGCAGGTAAACAGTGTGCCTGAAACCTGCTTGAATAGGGGATTTTTAGAAACAGAGAGAGAGGTCAAGCTTAGTTTAAGATTTGAAAAAGCTAATATCAAACTGCTACTTTTAACTGTTTTTTATAGCCTGGATTTAAATGGAAATAAACAGATCTGCAATTATAGACTTAAAAGTTTGCCATGAACCTTCTAACATATTTTATCCAGTATTATTGTGTTAAACACACATCTGTACATGAAACAAAGCCAGCCTATTGAAAAGAATGTACCGACACTGCCTCCCTAATCATACCTGCAAATGGAGGCAACCATACTGACACTGCCTCCCTAATCATACCCAGGAATCGAGGCAACCGTACCGACAATGCCTCCCTAATCATACCCAGGAATGGAGGCAACCATACCGACACTGCCTCCCTAATCATACCTAGGAATGGAGGCAACCGTACCGACACTGCCTGCCTAATCATACCCAGGAATCGAGGCAACCGTACCGACACTGCCTCCCTAATTATACCCAGGAATGGAGGCAACCGTACCGACACTGCCTCCCTAATTATACCCAGGAATGGAGGCAACCGTACCGACACTGCCTCCTAATCATACCCAGGAATGGAGGCAGGAATGGAGGCCGTACTGAACTGCCTACCCTGGTGTGGAGGCAACGGCCTGCCTAATCATACCCAGGAATCATTTCCAATTACATGAGAGTAGATGTTAAAACTTCATGCTGATTTGAACTGGCTCTGCCAAGATAAGCACCAACTAAGGCGTAACTTCACAGTAAACTAATGTGATCCATATGTGTCACCATCCATTTACGTTTCCTTCCATATGATGATGTAGATATCCTTCTGTCTGGTGTTGATGGCTGAAGTGTAATGCTGGCTCCAGGGATCAGCTTATTTTGCCTCCCTAAGCATCAGCACACACGCTGGCTGCGATGCTGGCTCGAGGATCAACCATAGTCGCGGTCTCCCAAGCGCATCAGCATGACAACCGTCTGGATTGAGCTAAGTAGGGTACATCTCTGGGGTCTTCAAGTGGGCACCTTCCATCCCTCGGTGTTTCGTCGACTAGCCCACGACACCTCAAGAGGGCTCGATGGTGATTCTGGCGTCCCAGCATCACCCCCCTCCATCCCCCACTCAACTCAGCCCAGCTTACTTACCTGTACATCAGCCTTTCTTTGTTTCTATTGTGCTTGAGATCCCCAGCCAGAATCTTTCCGTCTCAAACACAGCCAGTTGCTGCTCCTCTCTGCTGCTTCAGATAAGTTCTTCGCTGTGCAACGCAACTCTTGGCCATTGAATCCGACATCTCTGAGAAACCGGAAACAGGAAACATAGCCAGTGTGAAAGGGCCCTAAGATCACTAGACTAGACTGTACTGGAATTACATTGAAACTGCACTTTAAGATCACTAGTCTCTAGACTTAATAAAATTACATTCAACTAAAAAATCAGTTTGACCTAGTTTCACCTCAATAACACTGATGAAGGCACTAGAGCCCAAATGCTTGTCTGCTTGACTCAGTCTCCTCTAGTTTCTATAACAGTGATGAAGGCACTAGAGCACAAATGCTTTTCTGTTTGACTCAGTCTCTTCTAGTTTCAATAACACTGATGAAGACACTAGAGCCCAAAAGCTTGTCTGCTTGACTCAGTAACTCCTAGTTTTGTAAACTGGGCATGAAGAACCAAAATAGACTCAGCACAATAAAAGGGTCGTCAAACTGCAAAGGATTACTGTGGGACAATGTCTGTCTGTCTGTCTGTCTGTCTGTCTGTCTGTCTGTCTGTCTGTCTGTAGTAAAATAACACAGACACCAAGAACAAGAAATTATATTGTAGTGTCAAACTGCACAGGATTATTGTGGGTCTGTCTGTCTGTCTGTCTGTCTGTCTGTCTGTCTGTCTGTCTGTCTGTCTGTGTGCAGTTCTGGATTCTCACCTGTATAATGTCCCCTTTGTTTCCAGTCTCAGTGAAGCCCAGTGGTTTGGTCTCGGAAGGGAAGTCGGTGTCTCTGACCTGCACTCTCAGCGACTATTCGCAAGTGGACAGGTTCGAATGGACGAAAGTGACCGCAAACTCCAACCAGACTGACCCCACTGATCCCCTGAAGCAGGCTTCTCTGCTGACCAGTAAAGGGGCGAAGCTGGGGGTCTGAATTTCGACAGATCGTTCCTCATCCCCAGAGTGAGTGAGCAGCACGCAGGGGAATGGGTCTGCTCTCTATACAGCAAGGAGATCCTGGTGGGACAGATCCCATTCCAACTGCACGTCACAGGTGAGGAAAACACTGCTGCATCCATGAGACTCACAAACAGCAGGTGCAATTACAGAGCATCCTATATGTGAGTCTGGCTGCAATAGAGCTTCTCTATTGTCTATATGCCCTCTAGTGGATTTCTGCCACTACTGCACCTACAAAAGGGTACACTATGTTTCATGAAATGCATATTGGGACTTTGTTTCAACCACTAAATAATCTATAGAGAAATTAATATGTCTAAAGCACTTGGAGTGTGCATACATGTTTCTATGTCTAAATGCTTTAACTAATAGGAAAACGACAAGAAACTAAGAGAGGGGTGTCCTTTAAAATCGTTTCATTAGAAGTCTGTCTTTTTCTAACATAGCAAATAATTTATGTTTAAAACAGCAATACCAGTATGCCCATTAACCTGTGGCCTCAACCGAATCATGTCTAAACTATCAGTACGTCTGGTACACCAGAGTGTAATACTCTGCCCCCTAGTGGAGTAAGAAATACCACATTTACCGTCTGGTAGTAGTATGTGGTATTTGTCACCTCCACTAGGGGCAGAGTATAAGGTAATGGTGACGCTCCGCTGTACCAGACATACTGAGAGTAGACATGATTCTGAGAGCTCTGTTCAGGGGTGCCTGTGTGTGGGCGGGCGTGTGTTTTAAGGGGAACTTTGTTTTAACAACTTTCTATTGTTTCACTCTGACCTCTGAACTTCCATTGCAGGTCAACTCCAAGGTTCTGCCCTGGCCCAGTCTTCCAACAAGGTTGCCGCGGTAACCCTCCTCTCCTTCCTGTTTGTGGTGTTGCTTCTAATTGTGCTCCTAATGTACCGTTACCAGAGAAAGGTGAGTTCCACTATCCAACAGAACCCTTAACCAGGGTTCCAGATTCTTGGGGTTCTGGAACCCCTGCCATTCTATTCAAAACCCTTTGGATTCATACAGAAACAGTTCAATAGCAGCTCCTGAGTACAGTCTTCGTCTTTGTGATTTATAATAAGTTACTACGTAACAGTCTTCGTCTTTGTGATTTATAATAAGTTACTACGTAACCATTATTATACCAGAAATCATTGTGCACGGTTTGAGCAGCTAGGCATTGTATAAGATGACATCTCTAAGAATAAGAGAGACCCTTCACACCACTCGGCTGCTTTCACAGACCCTGATGAGCACTGATCCTGGGCTATCCAATGTTACTGTTGGTAAGGTAGTCCGAGACTAGTGCTAATCAGGGTCTGTGAAAGCAGCTGACAGTTACAACTGTGTTGTATTTATTTTTGATATATGAAGTGTGCACAGAGTTACTGTTTCATCTGCCCCCTTCACCTCCTGGATCATCAGACTTGCATTTGAGAAATTAACCTTTAAAAGAAGCATTCTCTTTTGAAATTATTATTTTCAACAAGGAGTTCTGTTGAAGGTTAAGGAGTATTTTATATCATTTTTAGATGACTGAATTCTCCCCGGTCGAGTGTGTCCTGTATGATTCTCTATTGCTGTTCCTGCTCAGAGCAGGCACACTAACTAATGCCCCTTTTAAACCACGAAGGGCTGCTTCTGAAAAGACTCCTAAATGTATCAATGTATTGTATAGAGATATCACATTTACTAAGCCGCAATCGCTGCAGTTTCAGAGGGGCCAGAAATTACAGATGCACACGTTCCAGTGGTCATTTAAAAAAAAATATATATATATATACGTATATATATATATTTTAGAAGTCTTTTCAGAAGTAGGCCCCAGTGGTCAAAAACAGGACATTAGTATAGTGGCCTTATTAAATAGTGATCTGAGCAGAAAGTGCAATAGAGAATGATACAGGACACAATGGGACACACTTTCAAAGTGTTTACATCGGTCTTTAATTAACTCCTAGCTCTTGAAAGAGGTTAAAACCCCTGTTGATTTTACAAAGCTAGAACCACACAGCTAGGTGCTATGATCTGAGTTCTCTTCACTCTCACAGTGGTTTGAATCTCATTTTATAACATTAAGATGACAGTTATAAAAAAGAGTAGAGTTATTAGTAAAGTAAGAGTATAGTAAGAGTTATTTAAAGAGTAGAGGAAACACTTTGAAAATATGCCCATTCTGCACCACGCCCCTGTCTGCCCCACTGGATATCTGGTGAATTGGATTGGGCTTCTCCAGCTTCTGTTATTGTGCGTTGCCTGGTAACAGCAGTGCTCTGTGATTACGTGAGTATGTGTCAATATTGATCATGCTGCAGGCAGCTCAGGACTGTACTTACGAACCATTGATTTCAAAATGTGTTTTTGTAAAACTGACTGACTGACTGACTGACTCCTTGCCTGATTACCTGCCTGCCTGCACTGGGGTCACACCCAATGTTGGGTAAGTCTTTCCAATGCGTCACCAGTTTATTACGGGACAATTATCTATTCAGTGATACCTAGATATTTTGTGAGCAAGCAGCCAAGTAAAGACATAAAAAAGTGTAATAAAGCACAGGAAAGCACAGGCACGCATTGTAGAACACAGAGAGGTATGGTAAAGCATATTTAAAAAACATGGCAAACCAGGGTAAATTATGGTAAAAGCATGGGTAAACTAAAACACTACTGTGCAACAATACCGTGGTAAACTAATGGCATAAACCAGTCCCCCAAACTGTTGTCCGCTTATTCACCTGTCCCAAAACTTGTTGGGGGTGCTGTGTTATCCATTAACCTGGAAGTACGTTGAAACTGCTAATACTGAACTGCTCAGTGTCTGCTAATGAGCTTTAGGAAAAATAAAACACTTGTGCAGCACCATTAACTACGAGCTATTGCACAGAGAGCACATTCAGCATTGCTTAGCAATGCAGATAGAATACCTGCTAATTACAAACACTGTGATTCTAGTATGTCTAGTCAAGTGAGCTTAAACTGCAACTACAGAATAATTCCAGTACCGTAAGGTCTAGTGATCTCAAACTGCAGTTACAATGTAATTCCAGTCTAGTCTAGTGATCTCAAACTGCAGTTACAATGCAATTCCAGTCTAGTCTAGTGATCTCAAACTGCAGTTACAATGCATTTCCAGTCCAGTCTAGTCTAGTGATCTCAAACTGCAGTTACAATGCAATTCCAGTCCAGTCTAGTCTAGTGATCTCAAACTGCAGTTACAATGTAATTCCAGTCCAGTCTAGTCTAATGATCTCAAACTGCAGTTACAATGCAGTTCCAGTACAGTCTAGTCTAGTGATCTCAAACTGCAGTTACAATGTAATTCTAGTCTAGTCTAGTCTAGTGTTCTCAAACTGCAGTACAATGTAATTCCAGTACCTACATGGTTAAACAGTGCTCTGTAGCTAGTTACCGTTGAAACGCCAACAAGCAGTTGTTGTTCTGTTCTGTCTGAGGTGTTCAGTTCCGTATGTCTCCAGTGCAGGGTTTGAAAGGAAATACTTTGCATATCTTTGTTAGGGTGAGGTATTGTTCTTTTATTTGTAATGAAAATGAATGCTGTTTAACAGGGCGTGTGCTTGAACGTGCGTGTGTGTGTGTGTGTGCGTGTCTCTGTGTTTGTGTCGCGACCTCGTCCATTGAGATGTGACGATCGCATCGGGGCAGTGTGTTACGGGTTTAATCTCTGCTCACTGCAGCTCAAGCGTGCGCTTCTATTCGGTACAGTGTGGTGTTCTCCAAAACTACACCTGAAACGCTGTACTTCCCCAATATCTTTAGCGCATGCGGAGCGGGGAGAGTGACTCCGTGAG
>CM060261.1:18422609-18437609 GCA_030684275.1 Acipenser oxyrinchus oxyrinchus | reverse complement strand
GTGACAGGGGGTGCTGTGGGGCACCACACACCACAGGGGTGCTGTTATACACTACACTGTGCTATACTGAACTATAACAAAACACACTCCACCAAGCTGCACATAATTAAACTATACTGTACTGTACTACACAGTTGTGCTGAACTGCACTATATATTACAATATATACAGAAACAAATACTAAATGATACCATAGTATACCACACTGCACTATTCTGTAGTGTATCAAACAATACTACACTGCACTATACTATACTGTTAGGTTCTTTGCGAACCCATATCTTACTATACTGTACTGAGCTACACACTGCTAAACTGTGCTATACAGTTCTGTACTAAACTATATAACACAATACTCACAGATAGACACCCCCACAATGTTGGGATTCACCCCAAAGCCTTGGAAACCAGTGCTTACATCAACAGGAAGTAACATCAAAGCTGCCCACAGCTCAGACATGACGCAGGACGGGATGGCGGTCGGTAGCAGGGGTTCAGCAGCCAATGGGCTTGTGGCTTCCAGGGTGGAACAATACGAAGCCGGGACGGGAGACACCAACTGCCCCGAGCCTGCTGCTGCACTGTCACCCACTCACCACCAGGGGACATCACAGCTGTGGAAACTTCAGGAGAACAAGCCCAGAAAGTTCGTCACATTGGGGTACCAGGTAAATAACCAACCAACCAACCAACTACCTACCAGGTAACTAACTTACTAACTCACCAACCAAGTATGGAAATAACTAACTAACCAACATCTGAATTTACTTTGAGTAAAACTCTGTGCCATATTCACAAAGCATTTACCAAAAGAAAACTTCTAACAAACAAACAAAACAACTCAGGAGTTTAATTTAAACCCTATAAGAGTTTCCCACATTAAAAGCACAGCAAAGTGTAATAAAACACAGTGTAAGCATTGTAAAGCACAGAGAGGTGTAGTAAAGCTATTAATAAACATGGCAAACCAGGGTAAACAATAGTAAATGCATAGTTTAACCATAGAAAATGCATTGGGCAAAGCTGCAAAAATTTACGGTGGGAAACTTTCAGAAGTGTTCACGCTCCTTAGTTGTTTCCTGCTGGTAATGTAACACTGTTCTTTGATTTACAAAAAAAAATTGCAAATTTACACAGTGGGAAAAGTTTTGTGAATATGGACCACTGTCTCTATCTCTCTCTCTCCCTTCCTCTCTCTCTCACTTTTATAGAGCCCACTGACTGGCCTGCAATTATAAACTGTGTTTAAAACCACGCCTTTTATTGAAATAGTTACATATTTCAAAAACCCTGTGCATCAGAACTGCACTTTAATTACCTAGCAACTGCCGCTTTGATGGTAAGATGCCTATCGTACCCTAAACTGGTCAGACTGGTTTTACTGGGAGGCGTGTAGAATGTGTAACACTGGGTGTTGGTTTAGCAGTCAGAGGAGTGTCAAAGCTGAACTGATCACAGTCAGGGACAGACTTCAAACATCTGAGTTCATTACACTGCCCATAAAGTCAGAGGGGAGTTTTTAGCAGGACTTTGACTTCCAGGAACCTTCAGATTCTTCCATGCAAATTTTGCATACAACTTTAACTACTTTTTTTTAAAATTGTATTTTAATGAGAAGTAAATGCGGAAGTGTTACTTAGTTATAAAATTCTATGTTCATCTTTTATAAAGTCTTAGTATTTTGCTTAACCTACTGGCTAAGTCATTTAAATCTATTTACACTACAGCTAGTAAAAACATATGGAAATGCAGTAAAATAACTGGACACCAGAACACACATTCAACCCTGTATGTAGAGTACAAATCATGCTGCCTGCTTATAGAAGGACAGCAGCAGTTCTAAACACAATGCAAACTCATATATCATTTGCAGAATGAGTAGATGGGAGATATGTCAACCTTTTAATTCTCGCTTTTCAGCCAAAAACTAGTTTACCGTGATTGAGGTTTTTAATGATTATTATTATTTATTTCTTAGTTGACACCCTTATCCAGGGCGACTTACAGTTGTTACAAGATATCACATTATTTTTAACATACAATTACCCATTTATACAGTTGGGTTTTTACTGGAGCAATCTAGGTAAAGTACCTTGCTCATGGGTACAGCAGCAGTGTCCCCACCGGGGATTGAACCCACAACCCTCCGGTCAAGAGTCCAGAGCCCTAACCACTACTCCACACTGCTGCCCATAATGTACAGCATGTTTAAAAAAAACTGTCAAAACAAATGCTAGAAAAAATGGAACTGGCAGGATAGCGTCACGGCCCAAGCTGTTACCGGCAGGAATAAGAGACTCAGAGACAGAAGCTGCAGTGAAGCGCTGGAACAAACAAACAAACTGTGGCACGATGGCCAAAATAAAGATTTTAACAAAACAACCAAATGTAGGCCGGGCATTCGCCTTCACTACCAAATTGCAACCAAAACACAGTTTCACTTCCCTAACTCCCTTCTCCAGACAAATGATTTCTCCTTCCTTATATACAGGTGGCCATTCTCCAGTTAGTGCTCAATTACCAAACTGGGGAATGGCCACACCTGTGATTGCTGGCAGGGACAGATTTAACCCCATCCCTGCCAACCTTCCATTCCCACACACACTGGTTACACAAGCAGGGCTGCTTCTGCCCTGCCACAGGAACGATGCTTATTATTTGGTTTAATAGCTTGATTGCAGTTTGCCAGTGTGATGGGTATATAAGCACACAGGATCAGCTGGTCCCGGTCTTTCTCTCCGGTGGTCATTTAGCAAGGACAGGAGCTGCATCTTGAATATTAAAAACCACAACATGCACTTAGATGGGTATATTTATAATTCATGTTAGCGTTGTGGGCTTTACTGAGGTGACTAGACCTGCTGACGAATGGGTTTAGAGTCCAGCAGGAATAGTTTCAACAGTGTGCATCGAAACAAGTGGCATGTTTATTATATTACAGATAGATTATTATATTATAGGTAGATTATTATATTACAGTTAGATTATTGTATTACAGGTAGATTATTCTATTACAGGTAGATTATGTTACAGATAGATTATTATATTAAAGTAGATTATTGTATTACAGGTAGATTATGTTACAGATAGATTATTATATTACAGATAAATTATTGTATATCAGGTAGATTATTACAGGTAGATTATGTTACAGATAGATTATTATATTAAGGTAGATTATTCTATCACAGATAGATTATTGTATTACAGGTAGATTATGTTACAGGTAGATTATTCTATTAAGGTATATTATTGTATTACAGGTAGATTATTCTATTACAGATAGATTATTCTATTACAGGTAGATTATGTTACAGATAGATTATTAAATTACAGGTATCTTATTATTAGATAGGGCATGAAATTCTGATATCACTTCAAATGACAGAAAATAATCTAAAGAAAGTATTCTACTCTACAGGCGTGACTTTTTAAAGCCTTTTGCTCCAACATACAATGTGCACATTTTCTGACAGGCTAATGAAAGCTAATGAGCAGTTATACATTTACAAGCCCTTCAATGAAATCCCTGAGTTGTTTATTTCCAATTCTGTAGCAATACTTCTTATTTTATTATATCTTTGTACCAATGCACCCCCCTCACAAAAACAAAGTGTCAGGTTTTGAGGAATCCCATCAGCAGCGTTTCACGAGAACAGAGTCCAGACCTGTGTGGTGACAGTCTATCTGTGTGTCACACTTACATTTCAACATGCTGTTACAAAAGTGCTGGACATTTGTTTTGGACATTCTTTAGCACAAGATATTAGAACCTGGGGGTCTAAAATGGCATCGGTCTGTCTGTCTGGGGATGAATATCACTGACATATTGCTTTCATCGGATTTCTTTTCAGAGTAAAGGTAAACAGAAGAAGCACCCTGAATATGTGACGCTGGGTAAGGGATCCTCCAACAATCCCAAACACAACCGTGCAACGCTGCGCATGGGAATCTTCAGCCAGGGACCGTCTGAAAAGGTGCATCACAAGTTACAAGAGTCACCGGCCTTCATAGAAACAAACAAACAAGAAAGCAAGTCATGCACGTAATAGCATTTTAAACTCAGAGAAAAAACTTCTTTTTATTTAAATAAGCCACGGATTATTACAGAAAATCTATAGAACTGTTGTCGTTTTCATATCAATATAGCCAGGGATTGATTTGTGGCGGATCACTGATCATTGAAACCAGGATGATTTTACTGTTTCCAACTGGGACTGAAAAGTGAGACAATCCCAGCTTTCCCAGGGAGTCTGCTGACCCTGCGCAAGTAATGCCTGTTGGTCTGCTTGAGCTGATAATTGAGAAATACTAAAAGAAACGCCATACCTTCAATGACAAACGTTTCCACTAAGTGTCTTTCTCAGTGTTTGTCATTGAATTTATTAAGTTTATTTTAGTATGTCTATTTTAGGGGCAGCAGTGTGGAGTAGTGGTTAGGGCTCTGGACTCTTGACCGGAGGGTCGTGGGTTCAATCCCCAGTGAGGGACACTGCTGTTGTACCCTTGAGCAAGGTACTTTACCTAGATTGCTCCAGTAAAAAACCCAACTGTATAAATGGGTAATTGTATGTAAAAAGATCATGTATAATGTGATATCTTGTAACAATTGTAAGTTGCCCTGGATAAGGGCGTCTGCTAATAAATAAATAATAATAATAATAATAATTATAAATGTACCACTACTGATGGTGATGATAATAATAATACTAATGATCCCTGGTATTTCCTGCTCAGGACTCAGGCAAGGTGGAGCAGCTGAAGAACAAGCTTGTCTCCTACAGCATGTTTGGCCTCCCCAGACTGCCGGCGGAGGTGGGCTCAAAATGGGAGATCAGAATGGGAGAGGAAACCAGTATCAGCCTGGAGAGCTCCTGGAAAGACATTGTGCTGGGACATGAGGTGAGAGACAGAGACCACTGTCCATCTGTCCGTCTGTGTGCCTGACTGCCTTTGTGTCTGTCTGTGTGTCTGTCTGTGTGCCTGTCCAACTGTCTGTGTGCCTGTCTGTCCGTCTCTCTGTGTGCCTGTCTCTCTGTGTGCCTGTCCGGCTGTCTGTGTGCCTGTCTGTGTGTTTCTCTGCCTGCCTGCCTGTCCGTTCCTCTGTCAGTCTACCCGCCTCCCTGCATGTCTCTTTGTCTGTCTGATTCTGCTATGGTACCATGGTACTGTGCTGGACTGCAATGGAGTACCCGCAGTGTGGATTGGATCAGGCCTTCAACTGGAATCCCACTGAGGTGTCAAAATATGAAAACATCTGATTCCACTGTGGTCCCATTCTACCCATAGCAGACTCACTAAAACACCACAGACCAAAACCGCCATGAGAGCCCCCTCTAGAGCAGGACACTTAGGATGTCTAGACCTGGGCTGGACCTACACTACAAAAAAAGATCTGAGTTACCTCAGCCATCCCAGCAGTGAAGAGTGTGAACTGGATGTGCATGTCAGGCTGACTGCTTTGTTTTTCCTCCAGGCTATGAGCAAAAAGCAGTCTCACCTGCAGGAGGCGATCTGGGAGCTGATCCACACAGAGCTCACCTACATGAAGAAGCTGCGAGTCATCACTGATGTAAGAGCAGAGAGATCAAATCCACTGACACTGACACTCACCTCATACTGAAATAGGAGAGATCAAATCCACTGGCACTGACACGCACCTCATACTGAAATAGGAGAGATCAAATCCACTGACACTGACATGCACCTCATACTGAAATAGGAGGGCAAATCCACTGACACTGAGACGCACCTCATACTGAAATAGGAGAGCAAATCCACTGACACTGACACGCACCTCATACTGAAATAGGAGAGGAAATCCACTGACACACACCTCATACTGAAATAGGAGAGGAAATCCACTGACACTGACACACACCTCATACTGAAATAGGAGAGCAAATCCACGGACACTGACACACACCTCATACTGAAATAGGAGAGCAAATCCACTGACACTGACACGCACCTCATACTGAAATAGGAGAGCAAATCCACTGACACTGAGACGCACCTCATACTGAAATAGGAGAGAGATCAAATCCACTGACACTGACACACACCTCATACTGAAATAGGAGAGCAAATCCACTGACACTGACACACACCTCATACTGAAATAGGAGAGCAAATCCACTGACACTGACACACACCTCATACTGAAATAGGAGAGCAAATCCACTGACACTGACACACACCTCATACTGAAATAGGAGAGCAGATCCACTGACACTGAGACGCACCTCATACTGAAATAGGAGAGAGATCAAATCCACTGACACTGACACACACCTCATACTGAAATAGGAGAGCAAATCCACTGACACTGACACACACCTCATACTGAAATAGGAGAGCAAATCCACTGACACTGACACGCACCTCATACTGAAATAGGGGAGCAAATCCACTGACACTGACACACACCTCATACTGAAATAGGAGAGAGAGCAAATCCACTGACACTGACACACACCTCATACTGAAATAGGAGAGAGATCAAATCCACTGACACTGACACGCACCTCATACTGAAATAGGAGATCAAATCCACTGACACTGACACACACCTCATACTGAAATAGGAGAGAGATCAAATCCACTGACACTGACACGCACCTCATACTGAAATAGGAGATCAAATCCACTGACACTGACATGCACCTCATACTGAAATAGGGGAGCAAATCCACTGACACTGAGACGCACCTCATACTGAAATAGGAGATCAAATCCACTGACACTGACACGCACCTCATACTGAAATAGGAGATCAAATCCACTGACACTGACATGCACCTGTGACAGACTGGCTGCAGGGAGGAACTCAGACCAGAGAGAGAAACACACAGACAGACGGTGATGATGAAACTGAGTGCGATGGTTGCACTCAGCGTTTAATAACAAATAAATAAAAAGGTTTAACAAACAGAACACAAAACAGAACACGGCACTTGCGCCAAAATAAATAGACAAACAAAACGGACTATACACTAAACAACCGGTGGACGGACAGACACACAACCACGGTGAGTAAATAAATAAACAAGTATCGTGCTGGTCCTCCAGCACGCGATAGCAATTGTTTATAATAGTACTCTCCTTCTCTCTCTCCGTTCTCCACTCAACGAACACACCACCCGAGTGAGTGAAAACATGCAGCTTTTATGCAGTTGTACCGAGACTCGATTGCTAGTCAATCATTCAATTGGAATCTCGGTACAACTGCACGTGAATTAATTAAAGTGCAATTCCCGTGCTCACATATTACTTTTTACTTGCACGTGATGTGATTTGTGCCCTCCTCGTGCCTAAATACAAATCTACAATTTAAACACATGTGAAACACAGACCCGCTTATATCCCGTGTACCAATGCCTATACACCAACATTTACACACAACACGTAACACAAAATACACACGGGGGCACTTTGCCACATATACCCCCCTTGTGCAAAGCACACATGGCCTCAATGGCCACCTCCCCCTCAGTCCCAAAGTCCCGGAAGAGGGGAAGCAAGTTGTTTCTGGGGGTGGCCATGGTGGAATGTCCGGCACCCCCAATTCTTCGTGGCTGGCAGCTCCCTCTTCCGGGGCTTCAGCCACACTATCTCCTGCCGCAAAGTGCAGCTGGGGAGCTGGTCTCCTGACCTCCCCCTTCTTCATGGCCGGCAGTTCCCCTCCGTGGGGCTCCGACCACACAATCTCCGGCAGCGAAACTGCTGCGGGGAAGCTGGTCTCCTGACCTCCCCCTTCTTCATGGCCGGCAGTTCCCCTCCGTGGGGCTCCGGCCACACAACTCCGGCAGCGAAACTGCTGCGGGGAGCTGGTCTCCTGACCTCCCCCTTTCTTCATGGCCGGCAGCTCCCTTCATGGAGCTCCGGCCACAGTGTAGCGACCCGAGGCAAAGCAGAGGCCCCGGCTACCCCAGGCAAAGCAGGATCCCTGGCGACCCCAGGTGGCGGCAGCAGCAGCGGACCCTCGGGAGGCGACGGCAGCAGCAGCGGACCCTCGGGAGGCGACGGCAGCAGCAGCGGACCCTCGGGAGGCGACGGCAGCAGCAGCGGACCCTCGGGAGGCGAACTCGGGAGGGAGCCCCTGGCCATAGAGGCGGCAGCGGGAGCTCCACTTCTCCCTCGCACTCTGCACCCTGTGTGGAGCAAAAGGCAGCCCCAGGCGTCGCGGAGCGACAGGCAGCCCCAGGCGATCGCGGGCGACAGGCAGCCCCAGGCGTGCGGAGCGACAGGCAGCCCCAGGCGTCGCGGAGCGACAGGCAGCCCCAGGCGATCGCGGAGCGACAGGCAGCCCCAGGCGATCGCGGAGCGACAGGCAGCCCCAGGCGTCGCGGAGCGACAGGCAGCCCCAGGCGTCGCGGAGCGGCTGGCAGCCCCAGGCGTCGCGGAGCGGCTGGCAGCCCCAGGCGATGCGGGCGGCTGGCAACCCCAGGCGATGCGGAGCGGCTGGCAACCCCAGGCGATGCGGAGCGGCTGGCAACCCCAGGCGATGCGGAGCGGCAGGCAACCCCAGGCGATGCGAGGCAAGCATCCTTGGGCGGCGAGGCAAGCATCCTGGGCGAGCGAGGCAAGCATCCTTGGGCGAGCGAGGCAGGCATCCTTGGGCGGCGAGGCAGGCATCCTTGGGCGGCGAGGCAGGCATCCTTGGGTGCAGTGAGGCAGGCATCCTTGGGCGGCGAGGCAGGCATCCTTGGGCGGCGAGGCAGGCATCCTTGGGCGAAGCGAGGCAGGCATCCTTGGCGCAGCGAGGCAGGCAGTCAGGACAAGCTGGGGTGCGGGTTTTGGCCCTCTTCTCGGCCACTGCGGCCGGGCGGTTCTTCCCATGCTTTCCTCAGCAGCCTATGCAAGGGCTGCTGAGGACCGCCAGCATCTAGTCCTGGTCCTTCTGGTGACGGGAGAGGCAGCTCCTGCTCCTCTCCTCGTGACGGTGGGGAAGTGATACCAGCAGGCATTCATCCTCTGCTGGTGGGGAAGTGATACCAGCAGGCATTCATCCTCTGCTGGTGGGGAAGTGATACCAGCAGACATTCCTCCTCTGCTGGTGGGGTTGGCGGAGGCAGAGGCAGCTCCTGCTGCTCTGCTCCTGCCGATGGAGGTGGCGGAGGCAGAGGCAGCTCCTGCTGCTCTGCTCCTGCCAGTGAAGGTGGCGGAGGCAGAGGCAGCTCCTGCTGCTCTGCTCCTGCCAGTGGAGGTGGGAGGCGGCGTGTAGTCTCCTGGCGGCGGAGGTGGGAGCAGCGTGTAGTCTACCCTTGTTTCAGGGGACTGGTGCGGCCCTCCCCTCTTGCAGGGGACTGGTGCGGCTCCGCCTCGGAAGGGGAGACCAGCAGGCATTCACCCTCTGCTGGTGGACAGGGACCCAGCAGGCATTCACCCTCTGCTGGTGGACAGGGACCCAGCAGGCATTCACCCTCTGCTGGTGGACAGGGACCCAGCAGGCATTCACCCTCTGCTGGTGGACAGGGACCCAGCAGGCATTCACCCTCTGCTGGGGACAGGGACCCAGCAGGCATTCACCCTCTGCTGGTGGACAGGGACCCAGCAGGCATTCACCCTCTGCTGGGGGACAGGGACCCAGCAGGCATTCACCCTCTGCTGGTGGAGGAGGCAGAGGCAGCTCCTGCTGCTCTGCTCCTGGCGGTGGAAGTGGCGGAGGCGGGACCAGCAGGAATTCACCCTCTGCTGGTGGAGGTGGGAGCTGCAAGCAGTCCTCCCATGGCAATGGAGGTGGAACCAGCAGGAATTCACCCTCTGCTAGTGGAGACTGGGGCGGTGGACGCTCTACCTTCCCCTTTTGGGCCGTGGGACGCACCGACTCCTCCCTCTTGGGCTGTGGACGCACCGACTCCTCCCTCTTGGGCTGTGGACGCACCGACTCCTCCCATTCAGGCGTGGGACGTTCGGGCTCCTCCCACTCAGGCGTAGGACGTTCGGGCTCCTCCCACTCAGGCGTGGGACGTTCGGGCTCCTCCCACTCAGGCGTGGGACGTTCGGGCTCCTCCCACTCAGGCGTAGGACGTTCGGGCTCCTCCCACTCAGGCATAGGACGTTCGAGCTCCTCCCACTCAGGCTGTGGAGGCAAAACCAGCAGGCATTCTTCCTCTGCTGGTGGAGACTTGGGCGGTGGACACTCCGCCTTCCTCTTCCCCTTTCCCCTTCTCTGCCTCCTCCTCACCTTCCTCTCCTGGGCCAGTTCCTCCTCTCCCTCTTGGTAGGGGCAGTGCACCACTGGGTGCCCGAACTCCCCACAGGCAAGGCACCAGCCTTGGTCCTCTAGACCACCGAGGAGGACCTCCAGATCCTGGCAGCCATCTCTCCAGTTCCAGCCTTCCATTTTTCCCCTTTTTTCAAAAAAAAACAAAACAAACAAACAAAAAACTGCGGTTCCCGCTCTGGCCTGAGTCCTGAGGCGCTGTTTTCCCGGTTCTGACACCACGTGTGACAGGCTGGCTGCAGGGAGGAACTCAGACCAGAGAGAGAAACACACAGACAGACGGTGATGATGAAACTGAGTGCGATGGTTGCACTCAGCGTTTAATAACAAATAAATAAAAGGTTTAACAAACAGAACACAAAACAGGACACGGCACTTGCGCCAAAATAAATAGACAAACAAAACGGACTATACACTAAACAAACGGTGGACGGACAGACACACAAACACGGTGAGTAAATAAATAAACAAGTATCGTGCTGGTCCTCCAGCACGCGATAGCAATTGTTTATAATAGTACTCTCCTTCTCTCTCTCCCGTTCTCCACTCAACGAACACACCACCCGAGTGAGTGAAAACATGCAGCTTTTATGCAGTTGTACCGAGACTCGATTGCTAGTCAATCATTCAATTGGAATCTCGGTACAACTGCACGTGAATTAATTAAAGTGCAATTCCCGTGCTCACATATTACATTTTTACTTGCACGTGATGTGATTTGTGCCCTCCTCGTGCCTAAATACAAATCTACAATTTAAACACATGTGAAACACAGACCCGCTTATATCCCGTGTACCAATGCCTATACACCAACATTTACACACAACACGTAACACAAAATACACACGGGGGGGCACTTTGCCACAGCACCTCATACTGAAATAGGGGAGTAAATCCACTGACACTGAGACGCACCTCATACTGAAATAGGAGATCAAATCCACTGACACTGACACGCACCTCATACTGAAATAGGAGAGATCAAATCCACTGACACTGACACACACCTTATACTGAAATAGGAGATCAAATCCACTGACACTGACACACACCTCATACTGAAATAGGAGAGAGATCAAATCCACTGACACTGACACGCACCTCATACTGAAATAGGAGAGCAAATCCACTGACAGTGACACACACCTCATACTAAAATAGGAGAGCAAATCCACTGACACTGACACACACCTCATACTGAAATAGGAGATCAAATCCACTGACACTGACACGCACCTCATACTGAAATAGGAGAGCAGATCCACTGACACTGAGACGCACCTCATACTGAAATAGGAGAGCAAATCCACTGACACTGACACACACCTCATACTGAAATAGGAGAGCAAATCCACTGACACTGACACGCACCTCATACTGAAATAGGAGAGCAAATCCACTGACACTGACACTTACCTCATACTAAAATAGGAGAGCAAATCCACTGACACTGACACACACCTCATACTGAAATAGGAGAGCAGATCCACTGACACTGAGACGCACCTCATACTGAAATAGGAGAGCAAATCCACTGACACTGACACACACCTCATACTGAAATAGGAGAGCAAATCCACTGACACTGACACACACCTCATACTGAAATAGGGGAGCAAATCCACTGACACACACCTCATACTGAAATAGGAGAGAGATCAAATCCACTGACACTGACACACACCTCATACTGAAATAGGAGACCAAATCCACGGACACACACCTCATACTGAAATAGGAGAGCAAATCCACTGACACTGACACACACCTCATACTGAAATAGGAGAGCAAATCCACTGACACACACCTCATACTGAAATAGGAGAGCAAATCCACTGACACTGACATGCACCTCATACTGAAATAGGAGAGCAAATCCACGGACACACACCTCATACTGAAATAGGAGAGCAAATCTACTGACACGCACCTCATACTGAAATAGGAGAGCAAATCCACTGACACACACCTCATACTGAAATAGGAGAGCAAATCCACTGACACTGACATGCACCTCATACTGAAATAGGAGAGCAAATCCACTGACACTGACACGCACCTTATACTGAAATAGGAGAGAGATCAAATCCACTGACACTGACACGCACCTCATACTGAAATAGGAGAGCAAATCTACTGACACGCACCTCATACTGAAATAGGAGAGCAAATCCACTGACACTGACACACACCTCATACTGAAATAGGAGAGAGATCAAATCCACTGACACTGACACGCACCTCATACTGAAATAGGAGAGATCAAATCCACTGGCACTGACACACACCTCATACTGAAATAGGAGAGCAAATCCACTGACACACACCTCATACTGAAATAGGAGAGATCAAATCCACTGACACTGACACGCACCTCATACTGAAATAGGAGAGAGATCAAATCCACTGACACTGACACGCACCTCATACTGAAATAGGAGAGCAAATCCACTGACACTGACACACACCTCATACTGAAATAGGAGAGCAAATCCACTGACACTGACACACACCTCATACTGAAATAGGAGAGAGAGCAAATCCACTGACACTGACACGCACCTCATACTGAAATAGGAGAGCAAATCCACTGACACGCACCTCATACTGAAATAGGAGAGAGATCAAATCCACTGACACTGACACACACCTCATACTGAAATAGGAGAGAGATCAAATCCACTGACACTGAGACGCACCTCATACTGAAATAGGAGAGCAAATCCACTGACACGCACCTCATACTGAAATAGGAGAGCAAATTCACTGACACTGACACACACCTCATACTGAAATAGGAGAGCAAATCCACTGACACTGACACGCACCTCATACTGAAATAGGAGAGATCAAATCCACTGACACTGACACACACCTCATACTGAAATAGGAGAGCAAATCCACTGACACTCACCTCATACTGAAATAGGAGAGATCAAATCCACTGGCACTGACACGCACCTCATACTGAAATAGGAGAGATCAAATCCACTGACACTGACATGCACCTCATACTGAAATAGGAGAGCAAATCCACTGACACTGACACGCACCTCATACTGAAATAGGAGAGCAAATCCACTGACACTGACACACACCTCATACTGAAATAGGAGAGCAAATCCACTGACACTGACACACACCTCATACTGAAATAGGAGAGCAAATCCACTGACACACACCTCATACTGAAATAGGAGAGAGATCAAATCCACTGACACTGACACACACCTCATACTGAAATAGGAGAGGATCAAATCCACTGACACTGAGACGCACCTCATACTGAAATAGGAGAGCAAATCCACTGACACGCACCTCATACTGAAATAGGAGAGCAAATTCACTGACACTGACACACACCTCATACTGAAATAGGAGAGCAAATCCACTGACACTGACACGCACCTCATACTGAAATAGGAGAGATCAAATCCACTGGCACTGACACACACCTCATACTGAAATAGGAGAGCAAATCCACTGACACACACCTCATACTGAAATAGGAGAGAGATCAAATCCACTGACACTGACACGCACCTCATACTGAAATAGGAGAGAGATCAAATCCACTGACACTGACACGCACCTCATACTGAAATAGGAGAGCAAATCCACTGACACTGACACACACCTCATACTGAAATAGGAGAGCAAATCCACTGACACTGACACACACCTCATACTGAAATAGGAGAGAGAGCAAATCCACTGACACTGACACGCACCTCATACTGAAATAGGAGAGCAAATCCACTGACACGCACCTCATACTGAAATAGGAGAGCAAATCCACTGACACACACAACCTCATACTGAAATAGGAGAGATCAAATCCACTGACACTGACACACCTCATACTGAAATAGGAGAGCAAATCCACTGACACTGACACACACCTCATACTGAAATAGGAGAGCAAATCTACTGACACGACACCTCATACTGAAATAGGAGAGTCAAATCCACTGACACTGACACACACCTCATACTGAAATAGGAGAGAGATCAAATCCACTGACACTGACACGCACCTCATACTGAAATAGGAGAGCAAATCCACTGACACTGACACGCACCTCATACTGAAATAGGAGAGCAAATCCACTGACACTGACACGCACCTCATACTGAAATAGGAGAGCAAATCCACTGACACTGACACGACCTCATACTGAAATAGGAGAGATCAAATCCACTGACACTGACACACCTCATACTGAAATAGGAGAGATCAAATCCACTGACACTGACACGCACCTCATACTGAAATAGGAGAGATCAAATCCACTGACACTGACACGCACCTCATACTGAAATAGGAGAGCAAATCCACTGACACTGACACACCTCATACTGAAATAGGAGAGATCAAATCCACTGACACTGACACGCACCTCATACTGAAATAGGAGAGCAAATCCACTGACACTGACACACACCTCATACTGAAATAGGAGAGCAAATCCACTGACACTGACACACACCTCATACTGAAATAGGAGAGATCAAATCCACTGACACTGACACGCACCTCATACTGAAATAGGAGAGATCAAATCCACTGACACTGACACGCACCTCATACTGAAATAGGAGAGATCAAATCCACTGACACTGACACACCTCATACTGAAATAGGAGAGCAAATCCACTGACACTGACACACACCTCATACTGAAATAGGAGAGCAAATCCACTGACACTGACACGCACCTCATACTGAAATAGGAGATCAAATCCACTGACACTGACACACACCTCATACT